>JABXWE010032661.1:0-14741 GCA_014611495.1 Limonius californicus | reverse complement strand
CTACATCGTCCATAATTAGTGCGAATAACGGGCTTAGCACACATCCTTGTCTTAAACCTCTTGTTGTTACAAATTCCGTTGATTCCTCATTTCTGGTTCTTACTATATTTGTTGTTTTGTTGTACAAACTCTTGACCATGTCTATTTCTGTTGTATTTATACCTCTATTCTCTAACGTCTTCCATATGACTTTTCTTCTAATCCTGTCGAAGGCCTTACATAAGTCTATAAAACACATATGGACCTTTCTTCCCTTATTTATTGCTTTTTCTGCCATTTGTCTGAGTATAAATATGTTGTCCTGCGCCCCTCTTCCTTTTCTAAATCCACACTGACTATCGTCTATCGTATCTTCTAACTTATTTTTGAGTCGTGTTTGCCAGATTCTGCCCCATACTTTGCTTACTATGCTTAATAACGTAATATATACAGGGAGTTTTTTAATAAGTGTCCGATATTTCACAGCACAAATCCTCAAGTATTTCTAAGATAAAAAGTTCATATAAACTTGTAGTCAAAAACGTTTCGTTTCGAAGATACAGCGTGTTAAAGTTTTATTTTTATTTTCTTTTTTTAGATCTGTCTCTCTCATTTTTTAAGAAAATCAAACGAAATTTGGTATACTCAATAATTGTTACAATATCGACAACGCAGACTTATTACTGTTTAATATAATCTACAGGGCGATGGTTTTTTCGGGGCCATAATACTTTTACCCCCACAGAACTTTTTTTTACGGCGACACTGACTTACACCGTTTTTATAATTAAGTTTCCAGTCCTCTTTGGAAACTTTTTGATGTCTTGTATTTTTTTGTATGTGTGACCGTTTTCGAATTATTTACCAAGATATCCATTCATGTATGATAAAAATAATAAGATTGAATTTAAATAGTCCTGGCAATCAAGTAAGCCGTAAATGATCGGATGGTGTAATGTAACCTGTAATAAGGAAATAAAAGGATCAAGTAGGCTAGTAAGTTTATTCTGTAGTTGTTTATTTAAATGAGAGTGACAGATCTAAAAAAAGAAAATAAAAATAAAACTTTAACACGCTGTATCTTCGAAACGAAACGTTTTTGACTACAAGTTTATATGAACTTTTTATCTTAGAAATACTTGAGGATTTGTGCTGTGAAATATCGGACACTTATTAAAAAACACCCTGTATATATAATCGAATTCCCTTTTACAAAATTGGTGTAGGGACCTAATACGTTATTATAATAACCCTAATAATAACAAATAGAAAAAATATATTTCAATGTCAACTTATATAGTTTTTGTAGATCAAGTCTATCCTTCTGTCCTATAATGCAGCAAAATTATTTATTATGTCTTCGTAAAATGGTTGATTTTTATAAATACTAATAAGAGTTCTTTTTGAATTGAAATATTTGCCAAAGAAGAAAGCCTATCTTGAGATACTGCATTTCCTAAGTACGTTTTTATTCGTTTAAGGCAAGGAAAACTTCTTTCCACTGATGCACTAGTCAAAGGAATAGTTAATATGAGGCAAAAGAATGTAGGCTGCGATAAAATTTCTTTGTTCTCATTGAGATTTTCTAGTAATTCTTGGGCCTGTAGATAGCGGTAACTTTCATCGGCATAAAGAAGATTTAATTCGTTTTTAAGACGCTGACTTTTTGTAAATGCTTTGCCATATAATTGACCTAAACTTTCAAATGCTTTAGACAGAAAACACGAATCATATTGGTCAAATTTCCGATTTCATAGTATCAGCCATAGACATGAATTGTAACTTATCGCAGTCTTGAAACCTTACTTCCATTTCCATTACAATGTGATCCAGTACTTCATAAAACAAAATTCTATATTTTCTTCTGTCATTATTTGTAAGGGTAGCGTATTCCCGCTTAGGGCACTTAGAAATATCGATTTGTGTTATTTCGATTTCCTTGGTCTTTTCGAAGAGTGTATCAAAGAAATCATCATTGCTTTTCCTCTTTAATAGTTTTATTTATTTTTGTAACACAAAAATTAATATCCAACAATTTGTTTTGGAGAACATCAAATAATATGTCAGTGAGAGAGAAAATATCATTAAATACTACAGCTAAAAATGTGAATTCAAAATTGTTGAAATCGTTTAAAAACTGACGGTCAAACCCGAACATGCAGTTCTGCAGCTTATTGCGACTGAACTCTTCACTTGCACCATCCACTGTGAACCAAATGTAGATAGTGACGTAGGTAATGGAGGTATAAGTGCAGAGTTAAAATACATTTGCGGCCGACTCTTCCCTATAATTGCACGAGTGTTGTAGGTAAGATTTTTTTTGGTCACTGCGTTCACGCTGTACGGACTGCATTTAAAATTTAAATTTTAAATACAAGGGTCCAGAAAAAATGTAATGTGTTTGTTTTCACTAAGCTTATTGTATCTACGAGTATGTATGCCATAAATAAACGACTCCTAATAGGTGTAATGCCGATAAATAATTTGTTATGTAATTTAAATAAATATTCGCAATTGAATGAAAATTGTCTAAGTCTAAGTTGTGTCAGTGCTTCTACTGAAGATCACAATTTAGTTTGCAAAATACATATGTAGGTGCCCTAAATACTGTTAAGAGCTTTTTATAATTGTCTGTATACTTTAGCCACCTTCTTGGCTCACCCCAATCGCAGTAGTAAGTTAGTTAAAAGTAATGTAAATAACAGTGCATTAATGAACGTTTGCAGTTGATTCACCTACTGCACCATCCACAATAGGAAGTTTACAATCCCTAAATATGGATGCTTTGCTCCGCCACACGTTTCAGCCAGATTATTCCGTTCGGGCAGCTACAGATGTTCTTTATTTGAGAATTAAAAGAAGTTTGTATTTTGCTGCGAAGCGAGCAACATTAATGGAGCGTTCCCAACGAGATACTACCGCAACAGGAGGTGAACAGTTTGATGATGAAGTTGAAAAAGTATGTATTTATTTGGTTTATTTCCCCGAGTTTATTGTTCATTGTTGTTTCCAGTATTTTGATGAACTTGCAGATGTTCTTGAAGATTTTGTAGATAATCCCTGGGGAAATCCTATCCCACAAAAATGGGTAACATATCTTTCTGATATTCCGTGTATCCTTCATCCCATCATTTATTCCTTTGTAGTTGCTTGAACTTGCTAGATACGGGCGTTATAAAAAACGAGCAGATGAAAAAGCTGGAAAGCGCTTGACTTTTGATGATCCTCCAGCTACTTATCGCTATATTTAAAGATATTTTTAAGAAACTATTTTAATTTTTATGTTGATTCCATTAATGTATATAAGTATGCCCCATGGCAATTTTGTTTAAATAATTATTAGTTCCCCTTTGCTAGTGAATAAATATTTATTGAAATTTCTCCTTGTTTGATGTTGTTTCTGATTTTCCATAAAACTGTTTCAGGTCACTATAACGTAATCGAATCTCTTGGAAATTTAGTCACTTTTGCATATATCTGAACTGGAATTCATTTTACCAATTCCATTATACTGATTTCTTACATGATCCAGTTTGATATTCCAGAAATCTGTTGTATTAAAAAAATAAACTTGGACAGATTGGCACTTCTCTCTACTTTTAGGGTGTCGATTTAGTGCAAAATTTTTGATATCTCATTTATTATTTAAAATATCGCAAATGCTATTTAGATAAGCAGGAGGAAATTTTATTATGCATAATCTAAAATATTTTCAAACATATAGTGTTTAGTCAATCCAGGCAAAATACTCGTATGTTTTTTTAAATGAACACTTGTCAAATTATTACATTTATAAATTTGTCATTAATCGAATATAACAATTATTAAATGTCTAGGGTACTTATAAGGGGTAATCTTACCGCTTCTGCATTATTCAGTTTTTCAAAAATTTTGACTAACTCTATTCTTATGCACTTGTGTAACTAACAAAACTATATCATGTTTAATCTTCAAAATTATTTGGTCATTAGAAACATAACCCAACATACTATACAGGATGATTGATTGCTATTAGCAAAGTACGTAATTTATCGAAAATTTTAAATGAATCACCAATATACAGGGTAATTCTAAACATGTGCGAAAAACTTCAGCCACATACAGCTGAGGTTACTTAACCCCTAAATCACATAGTACTTTTTTATTATTTGGGGGGTGTGGCGCTTCAAAGTTTTTTTACATCAATTCATTAAAATAGAAATAGCTTTTTTGTCCAATTTTAATAAACTTTGTTGTTTTAAAAAGGTAATAGTCCAAGCTTAATTTCCGGTCAAGAAAAATATACAATTGTCTGTGAAAAGTGGACGAAATCTGACCCAAAGTTTTTTCTACATGTTTATAATTACACTATATATTGTTTCACAGTTGTGGCTTTATTTTTAAATTGTGTTTAAATGTATGGATGGATAGGCCATGACACACTAATCAAGATACCGGAAAATATTTTTGTATATCTTCTGTTTAAATATTACATTTTTGAATAATGTTAAAAAAATTCAAAATCAACCACTCACTATAGAACAACTAATATTGTTAATTGTAATTCTCATTGTGTTGTTATAGCTGCTGCTATGAAAGACTGTCTTAGCTCATCAATGTCCACCAATGTTTCACTGTTTTTATTTTTTTTATTAGCCTGCAATATCTCATGTTTCACTGTATCCAATGGAAATTTATTAATCATAAATGTATATGTAACTGTAATTTGTTGTTGGTTTTAGATGTCAACTAATACAGTACACAGTGTTTTCAAATCAAAATCCATAAAATGGGGGGGAAGGAAACAATACAATGATTGTATTAATTATATATGTATATCAAAAATTTAATTAAGAAAAGTTGCCATTTTAATGTACAACATCTCTCATTAGGTAGCTGAAATATAGCAATAATTATGATTAAAACAGTATTGATTAATGACGACGACATAAAAGAAATAAAAGATAAATTCTGGGAAGGCTTAGGAAGAATTACAGAAAGTAGTAAAGGGGAACAATTCATAGCAGGTGATTTCAATGGAAGAATAGGAGTTAAAACAAGCGATTTAGGAAGCACAATAGGGAAATATGGAGAGAACAAAAGAAATAACAATGGCGACAGACTAATAGATTTTTGCACAATATACAGCTTAATAGCAGCTAACACCTTCTTTGAACACAAAGAAATTCACAAATTTACCAGACAAGCACTGAACACAGGAGAAAGGTCTATTATAGAGTAGTATTGGTAGAAAAACACAATAAAAAGCTTATTAAAAATGTGTGAGTTAGAAGAGGGGCAGAAATATACAGCGACCATTTTTTGGTGGAAGCAAAAATAAAAAGGACAAGGGATAAAGATATAGATAAAGAGCAGGCAAAATAAACTGGGAAACCAGAAACAATAAGAACATATGAACTCCAAGAGAAAGAAGTGGCAGAACAATACGAATAGATAATAAGTTATTAGAAGCTAAGAACAAATCATGGAAAGAATTCGTAGAGAAAATAGAAGTAGACAGCAGGCAAAGTCAAAAGTTATTCTACAAAGTACTGAAATCTATAAGAAAAGGAAAAGTAACCCGAATCACAAAAATAGAAACCAAACAAGGGGACCTAACAAAAAATAATCGACACAATGGACGGATGAAAGGAGTACTTTGTATAATAACATAGGGGTGAACCCAAAACTGAGCAGAATGATAAAAAGCCACAAGCGTACTAGAAACTACAGAATCAACAATAACAACAGATCTAAAATATTCATAACAATAGAAGGACTGAGACAAGGGGGGGTAATGAGTCCAGTATTATTCGTACAGTACATGGATGAAATAATAAGGAAATGCCAATAAGATTGTAAGAAACTGCATATAGGGTATAGAAATTTACAGCATATTAACATCACAGAATGCATTTTCTCAGATGATGTAGTAATTATAGCAGGCAGTGAAGAGGACCTACAAACGAATTTAAATATATGGAATCATACACTGACAGAATATCGAATGGAAATAAACACCGAAAGAACAAATATACTGGTAGTAGCTAAAGAACCACAAACAACAGAGATAACAATAAATGGAAGGCGCTTAGAGCAAACACAAAAGTTTACTTACCTAGGAGTGACAGTTGATAAAAATGGCAGGCAAAGAACAGACATAACAGAGAAAATAGAGAAAACCAACAAATTGTATTATGCCATGAACAGACCATTTATCAGCAAACGAGAAGTGTCACAAACGATAAAATTAAGTGTATGCAAAACAATCTTCAGACCTATACTGACATATGGATCTGAGTCATGGGTATTGCGAACCGAATGAAAGGTAAAATAGAAACAGTCTAAATGAAATATTTGAGGAGAGTAAAAAGAGTTATGCTGAGAGACTGAGTTAGAAATGTGGAAATCAGGGAAGAACTAGAAGTAAGCCAGTGACCGAATATATAGAAAAACAACAACTGAGTTGGTGGGGACATTTATAGAGAATGAACGCAAACCGGGCTTTAAAACAAATATGGGAGCCCAAGACTATCGGTAAAAGAAGAAGAGGGGAGACCGCAAGAGACATGGGACAAAATATTGGGTAAAATACTAATGGCAAAGGGCAAAACTTGGCAGGAAGCAAAGGCAGCGGCAATAGACAAAAAAGAGTGGCATAAATTCGTGTATAGTGAATAATAAATGATAGTGAGTGGGTACTGACCTACCGTGTGTAGCCGGAAATAAAGTAGTGCGGGTTACCGACAACGTTAATACTGTTTTATTATAACATATCCCTACCACAAATTGGTAAAAGGGAATTCGATTATATATAATATTGATTAATTAATTTGATTAAACATAATCATGTAAAGTAGTATGAATTGACTTAAAACCAAATCAATTCAATACTTATTTTAATCTCAAGTTCAAAGAAAATTAAGCATTATATTTTTTAATTATCTCTACAAATTCTATTTTCTAAGATTCGGACACAATATATAAATTTACACTTGTAGCAAAATGAATATTGCACCAGCAAAAATTGGACAATGCAAAAGTATGATTAATAATTAATTAAAGTTGCCCAAGTCACATCTAAAGGTAAAATTTGCTCTAGATTTAGTTTGTTTTAAACTAGAAAATATACTTACGGTTTTATAATTAGTATACTGTTCGTAATCTATTAAAAATAATATCCCCAGGCATCTCTTTAAAGGAAGACTCTTATTATTATATATATATATAATCTTAACCCCATTTACCTTTCGGTGTAGGGTTTATTATTATATTAAAAATTTTAAAATTGTCAAAACCAATCCTGTCAGTCCAAACAGTACTACATCCTTTACCTTTTTCCTATCGTTTTATTTAACTACACTTTATAATATGTGTGTTATTTTAAATAATAGCCCATCATCCAAGTATGGGAAGCTGATGGTAATGGTGTCTAACAAAACAAAAAATATCACTAAATAATCATTATGGGCTTTTCCACACTGTTAAGTCTCTGTTCCACTGTAAATACTTTAATAGAAATCGAGTTTTACAGTAGGACAGTATCCAGTTTTATAAACATAACATGGTAAATTATTTTTATGGTATCTGTATTTTGATGAAATCATGTAAAACAGTGTTATAGAATAGAACCCACTTAAAATTTTTACTGGCAACTTATTGTAAATCTTTGACACCCGAGTCTTCAATTATTGTGAAAAAATATAACCTTACCTCCGTAACACAGAAGTACACAGTAACATCACTTCTTGTTTATTTACATATAGCAGCTGATATTTTTGTACAAGATTTTATAAAAAAATTATACAGTGTGGTAGGGCACTTATTACAGCGATCTCTACATATGTTTACATTTATTTTACCTGTTAATATAATTTTCTTATCAAATATATTTCCTCAGTTACTACATTCACTCGAAGATGACAGCAGTGTAGGGCGCAGGACACCCGAACCAGATTCCAAGCAATCTGACAATCAAGTACACGAGTCCAGCGTAAATGGACCTGTGTTACCAAATAGTACTCCAAAAGCAGCATCTCCCCGATCTGTTGCAAGTCCTACAACTCCTCAACATGCAGATGGACGAGGAGATGCTAGAGGGGTTTTGAAAAAGCCTTCTCTTGCTGAAGATGGTATACATGTTGCAAATGATATTAAGGTAACCGAGGAAGAAGTTACGTTGTTACCCAAGAAATGATAACAACAAATTGCTGGCTCTATACAAATGGAGCCAAATCTTGTTACTGTTATACGTAGTAATTTCCTAGCTTTTTGACGATTAGTACAGATATAGTGAAAGGTTGTTATTCTCTCATTTTTAAATTATAATGAAAACATTAGAAATGGTTGGTTCAAAAATTTTGTATAAAGTTAATTATTTTTATTAAATTATTTAATATCAAAGTATGGGAAATGGTTTATTTTACTAATCAAAAATATGCAAATATATTTTTTCCTTGATATTTTTAAAATAGAAAAGTATCCAATTTTATGATTTTACTTGGCTAAGTTTACTTACATTACACATTACTTACATTTAAAAGAATTACTGTTCAGTTATATACAATTCCAAAAATGTGTCCTCTCTACTACAATCGACACTCCTTGGAATTCAAGCAAAGACAAACATAATTTATAATTACCGGTTTCGACAGTAATATTTGATTTTTGAGCTTTATACACTTTTTATTATCTAAAGTTATTGTGAAATTAATAAACTATCGTGTTGTACATTTTCATAGTTGTTTGGTTTATATTTATGCAGTATAGACTATGATTGAAAAACGAAATTTCCCTTCTTCCAGTTGGCTTTATGTATTTGTGATATTAAGAAAAGCAATTAAGGCATGAAAAACAAGTTGTATATAAAGTTGCTACATAACTCGCTATTTTCCATGTGATGTGTTTGTATCGCATAGCAGTTTGAACGAAATTTTTGTAATATTATATGCTATTTTGAAGCTTTTCGTGGTATAAAATTTCATAAAAATATTCAAAAATTCTTAAATAATACTCCTACATAAATATTTCAATTTTCTAAAATTTTATTTATAAAGGCTTACAGTGTTTTTTTTTGCAGATATGAAATTTGATGTTTTGTTTAAAACATCGAATTCTATCTTCTAGTCTAAAATATACATTGCTTCATATAATATAATGCTTGTATGAGCTCTGGATGATTAGCCTTACAAAATGGTTTCAAAATAATAATTTCATGTGCAGTTTTAACTGAAAATTGTGTTGCTAATTTGGCATTCTTTTAACAGATATTTGAGAAAGAAAATTATTAAGTTGTCTTTAAGTTTCACAAACTAGTTAGTTGTAGAAAATTACAGTGGCCTTTTAGCAATTTAATGATGCGAATGAAATTTTTTTTTTCATATATTTTATAAAAACCAAAAGTCAAATGAAAAATCATCTGCATTAAATTTAAACATTACACTCACTTGCAAAGTATTGCAAAGTTAGCTTTGAATGTGGAATAATTGTCTTTTATTTGTGTGAGAATTAATAGCAATTTCTTATTTCTATGCCGAAATATAAAGTTCCATTTTAAACAACTTATTTATTTGGACTACACATCTTGCTTCATATTTGTAACCATGCAGATGTTTACTGATTGCATAGTGTTGCTAAAAGCAACAAGGTTTGGTACTTTTAAGTAATATGTTTTCCAGTAAACTATAATTTGTAGTGTTATTTAGCAGAGTAACTGTATGATTTAGAAACATAGATACAGAGACACTATTTAAACATTTAATTGCTTATTGGAAAATTTAATTGCTTTAAAACTTGATCAATAATAATAATTAGTAAATTTGTCACAAACAAAACGTTTTTAATTATACTTAATTGCCCATATTGGACCTATCTTATTTGGATGCTACAACAAAAAACTAATATTGTGCTTTATGCAGAATGCAAAGTGTCCCAAGTTAGCTACATATCTTTTTGTAAGTAGCAAACTTATTACAGTTTATTATATGAGCTACATACATTTAGAATATTTTGAAATTATAAAATCCGCATAGTTATTTGCATCAATTGACTGTGGAATACTTACTAGTATAATAGTAACAAAGTATACAAACACTAATAATTGTCATCGATATTCCCAATTGCATATACTTAAAAAAATGTAATCACTGTAGTCAGGCTTTTGCAAAATTAGCTTCATTCATCTAAAATGTACTTAATCTGATTAGCAGGTACTAATTAAACTATAATTTCTTACAAGACGTTTTTGTTAATTTTTTATCCATTTAGAATAATATTTTGTTTTATCCTTCCAAAACTGAATGTGAGAACGTTTGTCGAGTGCCTGATACTCCAAAGGCATATCTCACATTCATAATAGTAAATATGATTTGTTAGTGTTTAATCGCTAGTGTTGAATTTTAAGTATTTCCTGTATTAAATTCTTTAATAATACTTACCATTTATGTACCATGAGGAATATAAAGTGCTGTAGATTAATTGGTTGAATGTAGATAATTTTCTGTAATTGCATTGGGATCTTAAATGGTGACTTTTAGTACTTGTGTAAACTCGTACAACGGAAAAACAGTGCTGTGTTGTCAAAGTATGTATATTTTTTTTAGTAATGTATCCTCATTTTATGGAATGTATTTTTTAAAAAACATTCATATATATATATAGATATATAATCTACTAAGTACTTAGAGTGTTGATAACAAATAGTGGTAGGAATGTTACTTAAGCAGTAGGAGTTCGAATAAAAAATATTTATGATTAGAACAGAACAATTAGAGGAGACAAAATTTGAAAATACGTAACATTTAAAGTGAATGTGGTAAAGCAATGGTGCATTATAAATTTAAATCTTTTTTGTTTTTATGGCTTTATTAACCAGTTACTATTTAATTTACGGTTATTTATTTTTAGAACAGAGTATATTTTGCGATTTGCATATTGTATCCTTACATGTATAGTTTTATTTCTAAGCATAAATAAAAATCGAAAGTTCCCAAGCAGGCAAACAAGAAACATACACAGGGGTATTTTTCAAAATATTGCTGGTTATTCACATTACTTAATATGTTTAATAACATGTTTTAATAAAGCAACATACAATATTTGAATTATACATAAATTTGTTAATTACCTTGGGAACTGTGATATTAATGATTGAATTACTTCTTAAGATTTGCAGTAGAAACATTAACACTACTTGGTCCAGTTTTTTTTTTTTCAAGGCTTTTGTTATAAAATATATCACATAGCTTTACTAGCATAGGTCAACAATATAATATGTAATAACCATTTCTTTTTAATAATTGAGTGTACTGTTCTGCAAAATTGTGATGTGAATTTAATATTGCTGCTTATACAATCAAACATTGAACAAATTTAAGTATATGCCATTTTTAGTTGCTAAAATAGAACCTAATTGCTATTTCCATTAACTACTCATTTGATTACATTTGTATTAGCATAACCTAACACTGTGCTTAACTTACTCCTTCCTTATTCGAGAAGCTATGTGAACATTTTATTAGTCATTTTCGTTTATTTTTTGCTTTTTTAAGTAAATTTCGAAACCATAACAAATAGTAAACCCCAATATCGCAATTAAGCTATTCATTGCAATATTTAAAAATTACGAATAGTCATAAAAATTTCTAGTTACGCAATATTGCGTATATTTATGCACTAATGTTCTAGTAGTTAGTTTTGCACGTTTTATAGAGATTAAAAAATGATATATGCAAAACATTTATAAAAATTAGTAATGCATACCAGTTCTGTATAATCGTAAGTGGTTCGGTTCTTGTATATCTTATCAATATTCTTAATAATTAACAGACAAATACAGGATTAATAGTACTTCTTTTGTTGGACAAAATGGTCACCTTACTGCTTTACTGTACTGTTTATACTGATGCCACAACTTTGAATCCTATTCTTTCATGGTTACTGTAGCAGTTAACTGCCGCCATAGAACTGCAGTAAAAATTCAGATTGTTACTGTAATTGTACTACATTAATTGTATGGTGCTTTCAAATGTAGTAGCTATGTTGACTAGCTGTGTTGGTTATATTGGTCCTGTAGATATAGTAATATATTTATACGATATTAATAAACAGAAAAATAATGTTGGTAATTTTATAGATCCACTGTGTGCTATAAAGAAAAGTGTAGACTGAAAAAGTAAATAATCTATCCAATGTAAATTCCCATAAGACATCATGTCGCTTAGAACAAATGTATTATTTGCATTTTACCTACAATTTAGTTGGGCGTGCATTTCGAAAATATGTTACATTAGTTATAATATGTTGTTTTATTTTGTAAGTATAAGTGGTTACAAGTTTTAACTGCTGCTCTCTATGTCAAAAGTTTTGTTAACTTAGAGTAGTATATTCATACTATCTAAGAGGAAGTAATTCGACTGTTAAAAAAGATGAAAAGCAATTGTTACAGGACAAATTCAATTCTTAGGTAGTTATTTTCTTGATGAGAATTGTAGTACTATGATTAAATCAAAGTTTTGCAACCACTTACTGCCCAGTTCAAGAATGCTTGTTTGTGTGGTTTGTTTTAATCTTTTAATTGTGTATTATTCATTAAAATAGCCCTGTATCCAAAATACCGTTTAATTTGGGATTCATTTGTTGTTTCTACAGGATTTGCTTGGTTTACATCAATGTTGTGTAATCTTTATGTTGCTGATAGAAATGTTAAGATTTATAGTTTCACTAACATTGTAGCAACAAAAGTGTTTTATGCAGGGAACATAATATGTAATAGAATTACTTTACTACTTTTTTAACATTTTTTATTCTTAACAAATTGTAACACTATATGAAATGGCCAATTTGAATTTTTTAATTGTATTTTTTGTTGACTAATAAAAAATAAATGAAAAGTTTTTTTTTGAGAATTTCAAACTCTGCAGTAGTACTACTCTATTCATGCCTTCTCATCTTATGAGGTGCATTCGTAAAAAATTAGTTTACAAAAAATTGAAAATATATTGCTAAGACGGTGTTGTTGGTACAGCAAAATGGTCGCATATTGAAGATGTGTATTTTATAGAGTAATGGCGATATGAGGAGCATGACGGATTATCCTACAATTCCCTGTGAAATAGAAGAATGAAGTTTTCCAAATACACACAGATATTTAGCAATACAGTAACAACCACAATGTCACTGCTAATCCGTGACCAAACAATTAGTGTTAATGGTTTTGGAGGGAGCAGATTTTCCACTTTTGTTACAATTTTTGAATAAATTGTTTTACAGCATCAATGGCGGTATGAAAAGTGGAACACAAACATTTTATGAGGAGTAATAAAAAGGGGGAAGGTAAATTGAAACCTAGCAAACCTAAAATTTAAAATACGAGGGGAATTTTTTAAATAAGGTCGATTTGTGAATGAGGGTGAGAATGAGGCGTGAGCGCCGTAGCGCGCTTGCGCGTCTTCTCCCAGCATGCTTTGCGCGCGTTTAGACTCCATTTGCAGCCGTATCGTCTGTCTGTGTGCTAAGCTGTAGAAGTTTATAATGTATAAGACATTTGAGTCGCCCACCGACTGTGAGCTACAATCTGAAATTCTATTCTTGAGTGCAAGAAACTTGGCAGCAGCGGAAATTCACCGCCCAATTTGTGAAGTTTACCGTGAAAAATGCTGAGTGACAGTAAAGTTCGAAAGTGGGTGAGAATGTCCAAGGACGGGCGGGTTAATGTGCATGATGATCCACGCCCTGGCCGTCCTTCTCTGATTTCTGAAGATTGGGTTCGTGATGTGGGCAACAAAATTCGAGAGGACAGACGATTCACGATATCAAAGTTATCGATTGAATTTCCACAGGTTTCAAGGTCAGTTTTGTACACCATTGTTTCAGAGAAACTGAATTATCGAAAATTGTGTTCTCGTTTTTGACTCGATACAATTAGGAAGGAGATGAATTGCTGAACTACATCGTTACAGGAGATGAGATTTGGGTGTCTCATATGACTCCTGAGTCCAACAGTCAATGGAATGGCGACACACATCGTCACCAACCAGAGTGAAAGCCAAACAGACAATTTCAGCACGGAAGATCATGGCAACTGTCTTTTGGGACAGGAAAGGGATTTTGTTAGTGGATTTTATGCCGAGAGGCACAACAATCAATTCTGATGCGTATTGTGTGACCTTGAGAAAACTTCGGTGTTCCATACAAAACAAGTGGCGTGGCCTATCGTCTTCCGGTGTGATCTTGCTCCATGACATTTCAAGGGCACATGTTTCTGCATAAACACAAGGTCTAATCAGGCCTTTTGGATGCGAACAACTGGATCATCGACCTTACAGTCCAGACCTTGCACCCAGTGATTTTCACTTGTATCTGTACTTAAAGGAGTTCCTTGGTGGTCAACGGTTCAACGACGACGAAGAAGTGAAAACTGCAGTCATGGATTGGGCTTCTTCACAGGCGGCAGATTTCTTTGACGTCGGAATTCTAAAACTTGTTGAGCAGTGTGACAAATGTTTGAACAGAAATGGAAATTATATAGAAAAGTAGATTGTAGAATATGGAATAAAATATATTTTAATGATAATTACAGATTTTTCTTCTTATTAAAAAAATGGACCTTATTTTAAAGAATACCCCTCGTATAGTTTGTAGGCTTTATTACAGTTTAAAACTAAATACATTATGTTCACAAAATAAAAATGTCGATTCGCAAAAGTAATGCGGCGGCCATGATCGCCTTTCTGCACCTTCTGGGCACACTCGTCAAGCGTTAGGTTGGCACTGCCTGCGACACC
>JABXWE010032660.1:0-10710 GCA_014611495.1 Limonius californicus | reverse complement strand
ACCGTTTGCCTTAAAATGCTTGTCCCAAGTTTTGGGCTGTAGTTATGACATGCAATTATCAGGTAGCCATGATCACAAAAACAATGGGTAGTGCTTGTGACCTACAGTAAAGAACAATGCTAAGTCAATTAAATACTTTGGTGTTATAGAAATAGTAATTTTAATTTCTGTTTTGTTTACGATAATGCGTCGACATAACGAATGTGGAGGAATTTTCGTAAACACTAAAAATACTATACTAAATACTATTTTTAGTGTTTACGAAAATTCCTCCACCATTATGGTGTACTTCTCCTTTTGTGTTTTGTTTTTATCCCAATATCTTAATTTATATTTTTTACAGTTATTCGAGTATTGTTAGTTCTTTACAGATTCTTTCATTGGTTTGACATTTTAGCTGACGATTTTCGATAAATAACTTAGCTAAAATGCCACACAAAGTTATTTGTAAGCGTGTTAAGGTTAGGTTAGCTGTCAAAAGCCAATTAGTGATTATTTTTCTTGATTGAATTCAACGCTGTTTTGGAATTTCAATCTAAAACGAAAAATAGTTCTGTTTAGAGATGAGGAAATTTCAGTACAAACTAGTCCATGTGAAGTGGATTGTGATTTATCAAATTCACCGTAAACATCCGGTTATGTTTGTGCTAATAAAGATAAGACATACGTATATTAATCGGAATTGTTTCAAGAGTTAACTAGAACTAGAAAAAGCATCATTAATTGATACCGTTGATAAAAACAGTTTCTGTTACTAGCCTTGTCTACTTTTTCCGGTTTTTGGACTTATTCTTCCGATTTTTAAACAGCAAACAGATCAAGCCACCTCAATCTTGATCTACCCTTTCGCTTCATTCCGTCTGATTTTCTTTCTAAATTCATAATCTCTTACCGGTCCATAGATTTTTCGTTCCGTTTAGCCTTTTCTGTTCTTTTCTGATTAGTGTCATATTCCGCATATTTTAGGATTTACGGATAGCAACTTCAATTTAAGTAGGCCTTGCATCGCGTAGAAACACCGCTTTCACATTCCCAGTAATTATGGAACCAAGGGACCTCGATGGGACAGTGCGAACAAGCGCTGTCAGTCGAGGTCACAGTGAAATGCGGCTTAATCGGTCGCAAGGTCTAACTACGGCTGAAACGACGACCGGATTTCACTTAGTAAAGTTTAGGGTGCATGTTGCATGAATAGATAATATGTAAGGGACGCCCGTACCCCCCTGAAGTAATGCGGAAGCGGTTCCGGGGGGAGGAATGGTAGTATAAATTAATGGACAAAAAAAGTAATTACGGAGCCTAAATACTTAAATATGTTCACTCTCTTAAAGCATTGTCGCATAATTTTCTGCTGTCTCCATATATCTACGTGTACAGGGTGGCTCACCGAAAACAATACAGGGGTGTTTTATGATACTAAACCTCAATTCTTCGAAAAACGCCTGAACACGTTATATTAATTTGGGGGACATGTAATACGGCTCTTTCCGTTCACTTATCTTCAACCCCAAAATTGGGATGACTTTCACCCTAACAATTTCAAACAGCGAGTGGTATCAAACGACATGCCATTTGAAAGCTCGATGAATTTGCTTTGCAGTAGTGTGTTTATTTTTGGATGCCGAGCATTAGTTCCCGCTGAAATGCAGTCCAAAGTTTCGGTGTAGTAAATGTTCTAATTACACGGCATTGGTTGGCCATACATTGGCGTATTTCGCCGTTTCATAGTTGCTGTTAATTTCTATGAACATTTAAAATGCTTTATTCGATTTTAGAAAGAGTTGAAATAATTGCGTTTCTCTTCGGAAACAATGAATGTGCCAGTATAAGCGCTGAATTGTTCAACCACCAACATGCAGATAAGCATGTGCATCGCAAGCAGGTCCTGGAGTTAGTGAGACAATTTAGAGAGATCGGGTCTGTCGCAAACAAATAGCGAAATGTTGAAAATCCGGTAAGAAATGAAGTGGTGGAAGTCGCGGGTCTGGGCCACGTTGTTGTCGATCCTACGTTGAGTATACGGCAAATGGCTGTTATATTGGGTATTAATCGAACCAGTATTTAACGAATCTTGAAACACCACCAGTTTGATACCTATTCATTTACTAGAAGAACTCAATGAAGACAACTTTGACGGCCGTTTTAAATTTTGTGGGACTGCAAGTGAACGGGCAATAAATAATCCAAATTTTCTTTTTAACATCTAATGTTTCGAAGAATGCACTTTCTTCGTATATGGTACTGTCAACCGTTATAATTGTTGTTATTGGTCAGGTTCTAATCCGAGGGTATTTCACGAAATACATACTCACCACCCCGTTGGTCCTTCTTCTTACTTGGTAATTTGACTGGAATGATGATCATTACCTCCAAGATCATTGGATACTCCAACAAGACGAAGCTCCTCAGCATTATTCACTGTTTTTTTGACAGTATTTGGATCGAAGGTTTCCGGATCAATGGATTGGAAGAAGATGCGCGATTGAATGGTCCGCAAGGTCGTCAGATTTGTTTCCGCTAAATTTATTTTTCTCGGTCATTTGAAGAGTAATATTTACGCAATCCAACCCGATTCTTTTTTAGATTTACGACAAGGTATAATAGAGGGCTAGGGTGGCTCAGTGATAAGACAGCCAAGCTTTGGATATAATAGTCCAAATGCTTCCCGGTTCAATTCTCTCCCGGGTCGGAAATTTTTCTAATTCCCTGTGTGATCGGTACTGGATCGCGGTCTCCATTTGCCATTGGGAATCAAATTAATAGCACTCCTCGTACTGCGATCGCATTAGAGGAGTAACAAGATCATGTACACAAAAGTACACCACACACCAGGCAGGTTAAGCATGGTTTCGCACCAACACGGTAACCCGCAGAGGCAGGCCCTGTTGTGCTTATCAAAAACTAGCTTAGCCTTGCTTCACATCGCATCGACACTGCGCAAACGGTACAAACGAAGATGACGATTATGATGATGACGACAAGGTATAATCAACGAATATGTCGGGCCACTCCATAAATGTTTTAGAATGTGCGATGACATTTTGAACAGAACCTTTATTACTGTGTGGGGTATAGACGATGGTGGTGGTCATTTCGAATATTTGCGGCCCTGTATTATATTGTATTGAAGCGGTGCAGGTTTTTTTCCACCCACAGCACTCAGGCCATAGGCCCATTGTGCAATCCGCCCTGTTAGGACTCGTCCCTAAAAAGCCCAGTGCCCACCGCGAACGCTAGCAGCTGGTTTAAGGGGATGAGCTGTAAATCTTCCGGTTTCAGTATTCCAGCCCCAAGATGTTTGTGCGGCAGCCTCATGAGACTGAGGCATTGGCACATTATGTGAAGAGAGGATTCGTCCTCTTCATGGCATAGTCTGCAAGTGGGATCGTCTATAATGCCGATCCTATGTAGGTGTTTGTGCAAGTGACAGTGGCCCGTTAGGAGGTCCTGATTTGCTTCTGTTGAACTTTAGGAGCTCTTGGAACTTTTGTAGAGGTTCCTCTCCGATATAGAGTTTAGCCTGCCTACGTCCTTGTTGCGACGACCAGTCATTAGCGAATTGGGTTATCACCCACTTCTTCATTTCTAGTTTTGCATTGCATTGCGGTATTCCGAGAATTGGTTCTGGTCCGAACGGGTGCCCATTAGAGCTCTGTCTAGCCAACGAATCCGCTTCTTCGTTACCATCGATGTTGCTGTGGCCTGGTACCCACAGCAGTTTTACTGAGTTATGTTCACAGAGTCGCATCAGAGCCAAGCGACATTCAAGCACTAGCTCCGAAGTTACTCTGCAAGACTTTAGGGCTTGGAGAGCTGATTGGCTGTCCGAGCAAATGTAGATGTGGTTATTTACGAAATCTCTTTTTAGGTTTTCATGGGTAGGCCAGTATAGTGTATACTACGGCCTGGATCGGTGGCGTACTTGTCGAGAAATAACGAAAGTTTTACTCTTACTGATTCGCCATAGACACCTGCGCCTGTACCGTCTTGAGTCCTAGAGCCATCTGTGAACCATACAGGGCCCTTGGGAGGTCAGAAAGTTGCAGTTTTGGGTGCTCCAGTCTTCCCTAGCGGGAAGGACGATTGTATAAGGTGTGTTGAAGAACTATCTGGTGAGCGTACGGTCACTTCTCATATTGAAGATGACATGGGTCTCCGCCAACTTCGGTAGGACCCTCATGTGCCCCAGTGGTACCCCAGAATTTGCCCACTGCCCAGCACACTTGAGCCGGTAAGCTGTCTTCCTAGCCTCAGCCTCAATCACTATGTGAAAGGGCGCAAGTCCGAGAAGTGCCGCAGAGCCGAAGTGGGGACATTTCACATTGCTCCTGTCACTCCTAGACAAGCTAGTCGTTGGAGTTGACCAAGACGTTTTCTTGTGCTTATTGTGGTGGTAGAGGGCCACCACACCAAGGCCGCATAGGTAAGTAGGGGCCTTATTACCGCCATGTACATCCACATGATGACATTCGGTTTTAGGCCTCAAGTTTTCCCAAAGGTGCGTCTGCACATCCAGAAGGAGACAGTTTCTCTTTGTATTTGTCTTTCTGAGTGCTCCCTCCAATTGAGTTTAGCATCCAGGATTACTCCTAGGTACTTAACCTTCCCGGCGGCCCACAAAGAAGTACCTATGGTTGTGGTTCTTGAAATCCCACAATCCTCCTTTTCCTCGTGAAGAGTACTACTTCGGTTTTGGTAGGGTTAGCCGTCAAGTTGTGCCTTCTGCACCATGTTTTCACAATTCTGGGAGCATTCTGGGTTACCCCACAGATTGTGTTTGCAAATTTTCCTAAAGCTAGGATGGCAAGGTCATCTGCATAGCCTTGCGTGTAGATGCCAGCTTCGTTGAGTTCCCGCAGGAGCCCGTCCACGACGAGGGACCACATGAGAGGAGAAAGTACTCCTCCCTGCAGATACCCCCGCCTGACGGTCACCTTTACGGTACTGTCATTGCGAGTGGCAATCGCTTTGCGGTTTTATAGCATTGCTCTTATCCATCGAACGATAGATAACTCGTTCCATGGTTCGTAGCGGCAGTGCATATTGATTCTAAGGCCGTATATTGTCAAAAGCGCCTTCGATATCTTTGCGGCACTGGAACTTTGGACTGCATTTCCACGGAAGCTAATCCTTGTTATACAAGTGTAAAATAAAACTACTACTATTAAGCAAATTCATGTAGCTTTCAAACCGTATGTTTTTCAATACACCTTACTATTTTAAATTCTTTGGGTGAAAGACACCCCAATTAGAGACTTTTTAGGCTTTGCCGTTGTTACCTTTTCAAAATATTTGTTCAATTTCTCTAAATGGCTCTTGTTTGTACTGCTCAGATCAATCATTTGCATATTGTCGGTTGAAAATTCGTCTGTTTGTATTAATTGGTACATTTGGTATAACATTTTCTAATGAACAATCAATCAAAGTTGTAGGGCGGGCATTGTATTATCTTAATCCCTCTTCAATAAATTGTATTTTCTTTCAATATGCAGTCTTTAGGCTTTCATTGTTCACATGGCGATGAAATTATTTTCAAAGGTTTTCCTCGGCCACAGTTAATTTAGATAGTCCAAGTTCATCAGTTTCTACTGAAGACGATTACTTATTTCCGAAAATAGTCTCATGCTCTTATGCTTTCCAACGAACACATTTGTATTTACTTGATTGAACACTTTGTAAATCTTGTAGTGCCTTGCATAATTCTTTTGTTGTTATAGAATTATAAGCCTGCTTAAAGTGTATCAAAAAATGGTACAAAGACTGTATTAGGTTCGTAAATTTGTTTAGTGAATATTTGATCTGATGTTGTTCTACATTTCTTAAAACCATCTTAATAGAAGCTTGAGGTTTCTTCCATTTATACGTTTAAGTTGCTTAGGATTTTATAGTTAAAATTTAATAGTTCTCACAGTGAATTGCTCCTCACTTCTTGTATACCGAACGTATAGTGGCTATCTTCTACTGTTCTGGCATTTCTTCTTCTTCCTAAATGCTTAACATTATTTGATAAAGTTCTGTTCTGGTTGTCGGTCTACTTTGATGTCTTTTGGTTAGCCATTTTTTAGAACTTGTTTAAACTCCACATATAATGATGGGTTGTTTCGATTTCATCTACTCAGTTTATTGTATTCTCTTCTACATTATCGTTAATAACCTCATCAGCAGTTAACAGTGTTTTGAAATACTCTTTCCATTTATTTAATACCCCTGATTCACATTTTATCAATGCTCACTTCTATACAAATTCGTTTTAAGCTGGAAACCTTTCTCTTGGCAACTTCCTTCTTTATAATACTGCTTTATTTGCTTGTTTGCTAATGTTCTTTTTTTCTTCTAGCGTGTCTTACTCATATTGTGTTTTTTAGGAAATACATTCCGATTACCATTCTTCTCTTCACATTATCCTCTTGAATCTAATTTTATTTATCTGTTTAACTTTGACCATAAAGTTATGTGTATTGCAAGCTGCCCTTCTATAGCTTGTAATATGTAGGATATTTAATTCATCTCTAATATGTACGATTATATAATAAAACTGGAAATTTGTTCTAGATCTGCCGACATGAATATTTCTTTGTGTCTCTCTTTTTAAATCTCATGCTCCTTATTACGCTTTCGCTTACATAATCTGATACTTCTTCCATTCATCATTCATCATGAATAGCTTTCTTGTCCTTCTGAGGACATCGTCCTCTTCTCTGCCAAGTACGCCTCCTTAGCACTACTGTAGAAACACGGGGGACCAATAGTTTAACGTCGAATCTGAACGACAGAAATTCCAGAGAAGATTAAGATTCTACCGAATTGGGAAATTAATATATTACATTTCATTTTTCTTAAATTAGTTATAATATTGGAATGAACCGTTGTAGGCTTTTGGTCTCTTTAATCTTGGATCTACTTTTCTTGCTTTGGATCCTTGATGTCCTGGTGGATTGCTGGTGGGTAGTTGGTGTTAGCGGGTGCTGGTTCTTGGTTCCTGAAGTAATGTTTCTGTTTTCGTTGCTTCTGGTTCTGATGTTGCAGATTATCTGAAATTAAAATTAGTGTAGTGTGTGCTCACCTCATTGTTAGTGGAGTTTCTTCTACTAAAGCAATGAGGTTGTCCGAGCAATCAGGGTATAGAGATGAAAGGAAAACAACCGGATGGTGTTTGAGTTTCCTCCGGGGTTTTCAAGAGATGCGACTCAGGAGGACGAAATTGCGGTTTAGGGGTTTGTGCGAGTTACTAGTCCGATGTAGTGGCGAATTGTAGCACGAAATTTTGTTTGGTAATGCCAGGGAGTTGAACCCAAACCAGAATCGAGGTTTTACTCAGAAAGCGAGCGCTCTACTAACTGAGCTACTACGACACTTCTTCCCTTACCACTACTATATTCAACTAAAGTGTTGCTTCCTTTTGCTTGAATGTACCTCCTCTGTTTCTACTTTAACATTTACTGCTCCTAAGACGGTTTCTATATTGGTATTTTTTCAATACCATCTAATCTATGTAAATAAATTCATTGAAGTCCCAGCGACCCAGCGTCCTAGCGACCCAGCGTCCCAGCGATGTAGCTACCTTAAATTTAAAGGACATATAAAATTTAAGTGATAATACAATAAGTGTGCATAAAGCTTTAGTTATGATAAATGTCCTAAAATTAATGTTAACGACTACTCCCACCTTTTTTAAACTAAAATTATTTACGTCTAGACATTAAAGCTTGTAACATATTAACCCATATGTTAACAAAGACTCTAGAAACAGATAAAATTAAGAATTACAGTGTGTAATATAGGAACTGAATAACAGTGAGGATGAGTGTTGACGAAGGTGATGAGTGATAACATTCTTATTTTTTTTTACTGGATTGTGTAAACAGTAGATAATGTAAAGGTTACTGTCTCTTAGGATATTTTTCTTTCAAAACAATGTTCTATATATATGTTTACAAATAACAACGGAACTTATCAGATGGCAAACATTTTTAAATAGCTGGTTTATCGTCGGCAACGAACTTGTCACCTGGGTATGTATAGTATGTAGAAAAAGAAGCATCTGGGTGGGTTTAACGAGTAGAGGAAGTCGATGTCTATTATAAAAATGAAATAAATACGAAACAATCCGATTGATTTTGTGTATACTACCACAACATCATCCTTCAAGACTGTTCACAAAGTTAAATAATATTGTTGTTCCTATTCTTATATCAACATTACGTTGCACAAGAGATGTCAACAAGTACTCGATGTTATCGACAAATATGAGGTAAATACGTAATCTAGTAGTACATATTGTTAGGCTGTGGTTTTCATTTAGTATGAATATTACTTAACAAATAAATATTTACAAAAATATATATAGCTTCCGCCGACTCACCAACATCTGGTATAGATTAAAAAGGTTACGACGAGAGGTCAGACAAGCTAAGTCTCTCTTCAGCAACCTCTTTGAATCCACTGCTGGATGTAAATCTCCCCCTGAGTCTTCCACTCTTGTCTGTTAAACTAGTTGGTGCCAGTTTCATCCTTTTACTGCTTTAATATCATCTAGCCAGCGTTTTGGTGGTATTCCCACATTTCTTTTGTGTTCTCTTGGCCTCCACTGGATGATATTCTTAGTCCATCTTTCACTCTCTTGTCGGGCTACATGACCCACTCCACTTCAACTTTGCGATGTTAGCGATTACGTCGTCCACCTTCGTTTTTCTTCTTATGTCTCCGTTCCGAATGTGTTCTCTCAGGGAGACTCCCAACATTGCTCTTTCGATAGCCCTTTGTGTTGTTCTTAATCGGTTGGTTGATTGTATTGTAGGTGTCATTGTCTCCATGCCATACGTCATCACAGGGAGAATACGTCTATTAAACACTTTTCTCTTTAGGGTAATGGGGGTTTCTGTATTTCTTAAAACCATGTTGAGTTTACTCGCCGCGGCTCAAGTCATGCGTATTCTTCTTGTAATTACCGCCGTTTGGTTTTGCTTGCCATGTGTGATTGTATGTCCTAGATATGTGTATTCGTTTACTTTCTCGATTTCATTTCCGTCTATTTCCACTCTAGTGTTTTCTTCTGTCATTACTTACTTACTTACTTACATAAACCTCTTAACTCCGTTCGGAGCATAGGGCTTCTACAATTTCCCGCCATTGTTCTCCATTTTTGCTTCTGTCTTTATTTCCATCCATGTTTTCCCTTTCTCTTTTAATACTCTATTTATACTTCTTTTCCATGTTTCTACTGGCCTGCCTTGTTTTATTCTAGTGCTTGTTTGATTATGTCGTTTTCATATTTCCTTAGTGTGTAGCCTATCCATTTCCACTTTTTCCTGTTTATTTCTTTTGTTATGGGTTCTTGCTGTGTTCTCTCCCACAATTCTTTATTAGTAATTCTGTTGGGCCAATATGTTTTTAGAATTTTTTCTTAAGCATTTGTTGATAAACAGTTGTATTTTTTCTATATTTTTTATATCTATTTTCCATGTTTCTGCACCGTATAATACTACACTTTTTACATTTGTATTGAATATTCTGATCTTGGTCTTTGTAGACAGTTCGTTGGATTCCCATGTTTTCCGAAGCATATAGAATACGTTTTGTGCTTTTCCTATTCTGTTCTGTATATCTTCTTCTATTCCTCCATTATTTTCATTATTATTATCAGCCCTATTTTCTTTGCTTCCTTCGCAACTTTCTCTGTTTTTTTGTATGTGTTGTCTTTTTTCGGATAGCAGGCAGATGTCATCTGCGAATTCAAGATCCTCAAGTTGTACAAATGCGTTCCATCTTATCCTGGTTTTATTACCTGTAGCCTTCTTCATCACCCAGTCCATTAGTATTAGAAATACTGTAGGGAACAGTGCACAGTATACACCCTTGGCGTACCCCACTTTCAATTTTTATTTCGTCTGTCAAAGTTCCATTATATATGATTTTGGCGGTGTAATTTTCACAAAACAGTTTGATTATCCTAATATATTTGGGTGGGATTCCATAATTGTTTAGGATTTTCCATGTTCTTTCTCGATTGATTCGGTCGAACGCTTTTTCGAAATCGATAAAGTTGCTCTGCCATTCCACGGTTTGCTGTATTATTCTCATCGTGCAAATATGGTCTGCGCATGCTCTATTTGTTCTGAATCCTGCCTGGTTTTGCCTTATTACTTTGTCTATTTCTCTTTTCATTCTCTCTAATATTGTTCTCGTCATTATTTTGCTTGCTACACAATATAGCAGGGTTATCGCTCTCCAATTTCGGCATCTATTTTGGCCTCCTTTCTATGGTATTTTTACTATCATGCCCTGCTTCCATTCCTTCGGTACCTGCTCTTCATTCCATATTTTATTTATTAGTGTGTGTAGTATCTCAGTTGATGTTTCTATATCGGTCTTCAGCAACTCCGCGGTGACATTGTCAATACCCGCTGCCTTTCCAGTTTTTAGTTGTTTTATTGCACTTCTTATTTCTTCTTTCGTAAATTCTGCCATTTCTAAGTTCAACATTATTTCATTTCCCTCTTCTTCTTCGAGCTCTTGATCTATTTCTTGTTGTCTATATAGTTCACTAAAGTATTCCATCCATCTTTCTATAACTTCTTTTTCGTTTTTTATTATTTTTCCATTTTTATCACGCACATGTGCATTATTTACGGTTCTGTTACCTTTGTCGCTAAAGCTTTTTGTCGTTTCATATAATGTTTTGCTATCGTTATTTCTTGTTGCTTCCTCTGC
>JABXWE010032659.1:0-20051 GCA_014611495.1 Limonius californicus | reverse complement strand
AATTATATAATTTAATTGATAATAATTTATTAGGTTATTACACAGCATATATTTATGTCACAATCAACGTGGGATGAATATATTATTTAATTAATATTTATTATTAAATTATATTACATGGCAATATATATATATATATATATATATCTCAAAAGATAATGTCGTTTCTCTGATGTTGGTCTAGACGCATGTAAATATTTATGGCAATGAGGAGGCAGATATCACTACAAAACCGTCCTCTAAAAGTCTAAACAGTCTCTATGCTTGTAGTCCCCCTTCCCTTGATAACGTTAAGGTTTATACTACACCAAGAATCATTAACCAACTTCACAAGATGTGTTAACAATGCAAACTGGCATCAGGCGGAGGCTGTTATTACAACACCCTCGCCTAAGATAGCCAAATACTGTAAGCAGCAGTTCCTAAAGAACTTTCGATTGATCGTAAGAATCGTATTGGACACTGTACACTAAAGAAACATATGTATAGGATGGGACTTGCCGTCAGCCCCACTTGCAAGAATAAGAGGATCTATGTTAGGGAGTTTTATGGTCAGAATCAGTAAAACCCTGGTGCTGACATGCTCAAATACACCCAGAGGATTAGACCCAGGTTTGGGCAATGCCAAAATTAAGGAGTTGCTACATAGGGAGCCCGCTTAATGAGTCCTAAGTAGCTTGTTTACCCTTCAAATTTCAAACCAGTATCCAGAAAGAAAATTTAGGAGATTTCGACCTTCATCGGGACAGAAAATATAATTAAAATTCTTAGAGACGTTTCGGAAAATTTTGATGAAGGTCTCCATTATCTAAAGTAAATGCTATTTTTTAATATACGTATAAAAAGGTTTTGAATACTGCAGAATGTTTTATTAAGCGACGATGTCGCTTGGGTAGAGAGTTTTTACATAAACGGGCAATAAAATCGGAAGTCGCAATAAATTATAGCCGCATACATTTTGAAATTATAAAACTCGTTATAAAGCTGTACTTTTAAAATTAAAAAATAATTTTTGTAGGAACATACTATGAAGGGTAATATTTATAATTATAATTAATTCCGATTTCGACGCTAAACTGTAATTGTTTATGTAATAATCAGCAACACAGTACGTTAATATAACAAAATAAAGTATAAGTGAGAGAGCCTCTCTTTTTAAGAAACTTTTTCAATTTAGGCGTTTGGATGGGTGACGTTCTTAGGGATAGGCCTAAACTGAAAATCTTATAAGGTATAAGTCCTGGTACTAGTCTTGTTTTATTAGAAATTATTTCGATTCGATTTCTTCAAATTTTTTTATCTCTCTCATGAAACTAAAACAATGCACTACAGAAAAATCTTTTCAAGTGAAGGAAAGTTATAGCGCAAACTATATAGCAATTCGCACATATTCATTTAATTAATTAATTCATAACTTTTCTATTTCAAGACTTGAGTCTACATAGCAGAAGTGACATGTTTCCAATCCTACCAGTCGATTGTCGATTTGAAAGAGCGAGATCTAGGACGCTGTTTTTCAAACATCTCTAAGCACTGCAGCCATCATTGACTTATTGTAAACCTTACTAAGAATTTTGCCTATCTGGAGTAATTCCAACTCCAGTCATGATTTACCTATGGCTTTACTTCTTATCCGACAGAAGGCGCATTTTCAAATTTACCCGCTAGAAAAATATCACCGACCTCGGTCAGGTTCGACCCCGCATCCCTCGGATCTAAAGTCAAATGCACTAACCATTAAACCACCGAGGCCGGCAATCCTACAAGTAATTAATTTTTTAACATGAACAGAAAATGAGTGATTTTTTTTCAAGTTTTAATTAAGATGTAATATTTTACTTTCGCTTATTTGCACTACTAGTTGTTTTCGCTAATAGAAATCAATTCGTAGAGATTTAAGTAATTCTGAATCTCTTTGAGTAAATACCAGTAAACATAATATGGTCATTGTAAACTTTAAAATTTCGTTGTAGTCCTTCCAGTTGGATGCGAACTGCAGGGGTGCAGACGTTGGAAACGACAAGTCGTGAATGAGCTGGCCGCAAGTCACTTTACCGTGATTCTGTCAATGTATTCAGTTCTTTAATAAACCGCTAAAGGTGTGCAGTGCGCTCATTCATTTCCATTCCAAAAGCGAAAACGTTGCTTAAATTTACCGGCAAACATACCAGGTTTATAGTACAGGCATCACGAGTGAAGGAAAGGTCGGTCACTGATGTAGGAATTTCAGAGATAGCCGGACAAACATGCACGATGAGAAACGAAGTGGGAAACCTTCTGTTGTAAATCACCATCTTGTAGAAAAAGTGAACAAGAAAATTTGAGAATAAAGGTGTTTCACGTTTTCGGAAATAGCCTCAAATTTTCCTCTTAGTATTTTACTTCCTATACTGTATGAAACGTACGTACGAACTGGCTACAGTACCACGAAGTTTGTGAGAGGTGGGTTGCAAATATGTTCATGGTTGCTCACAAAAACCAGCGAGCGGCGTCTGCACTGATTGCTTCTTGCATCGTTAAAAAACTGACGAAGAGATTTGAATTTGGTACACAAATGTTGGTATCAGCCAACAATTAATGCAGTGGAAGAATGCGGGTTCCCCCAAGCTAAGAAGTTCAAAGAAACATTGTAAACCGCAAAATTATGGCTACTATTGTTTGGGACGGGAACGACGTATTGTTGATTGATTTGCTGAAACGTGGTACGAAAATTGATGCAGACGTGTATTTAGCAAGTTGAGAATGGCGATTCAGAACACAAGGCGGTGCTCCTGCACTATAACGTCCGACCTCACACGACGGCTCACAATGTGCAACTCATTGAGCAATCCAATTAGGAAATTTTCAACCATTCCCTATACAATCGCTACTTAACGCCGTGTGACTGTCACCTCTTCCTCCATCTTAATTTTTTAATAACCCTCAACCGTTCTTTCGTCATCGACAACCTCAAAACGACGGTAGAAAATTGATTTTTATCAGAAACGACAACGTTCCATGACAAAGCTTGTACCATGATATGATAAGAGTTATAATTCGAATGGTAACGATGTAAAGAAATATTTCAGGAGTGTACCCAAGATTTACGCAGAATATATTTTGTCTTCATTTTATTTTACTGGCCATCGGCCCTTAATTTTCGAATACGCCTCGTGATTGTATCCGAGGATATCAGTACTGTTTACAAACAATTTGAACATTTTTATGTTATTACAATAATAATTTTAGCTGTATTGGATTTCTGCCAGCAATAAACTTTGGGTAAAATGTTCGAAAGTCGCACGCCTCATTTATCTTATCTGACACGTGTTTATTTTTTGTAAAGGGTCTGTCCTTTACGAGTAGACTTAATTTATGAGGGCAACAATCATAAAATAAATATCCACTTTCATGTGCAATGAATGGAATTATAAAACAACTACACATTCGATAGTTGAATGCTATAATTCCATATTTAAAATATTTGTTTGCAGCGTCTTTCTTTCACCTATTTATTGCAGGTAAATAGGGTAACAATATGACTTCGAATTAGTGATCTCAAGTACGTAGGATATTCCACGACAGCTTTCTTTAGCGCACTCTGTTCTTGGGATAAATTGTTGGTTTAGCTTAGCCCATAACCTACCTAAATTATTACATTTTTTGTTGAAGTAAACCCTCATGGGTGAGAATTCCCGCATGGACGTGTTAATTAAATACTAGATTGTGGGAGTTATTTATCTGGTTTGGTTCTTCAGATTTTTTAACAGCTAGTTAATTTATTTTTATACTAAATTATGGGGGTTATTTATTTGTTTGGGCCTACGTATTTTTAGCAGATAAATAGCTTGTTTTTACGAAAAGTATTAGTTCCAAAATTGGCGGGGCCATAAAATTCGGGTTGTTCTTAAAAATAGGGTGCACGTGCAGTGGATTCTCACGATCGCGGAACCCTTCCTGGACTATAAAAGCAGAAGTAAGTTGTTATGGAGGGATCATTCTTGATTCAACAGTCAAGAAGTGCTACCATAACAAGTACCCAAACATTCCTCTGTATATTGCGCTGGAGGAAACTCGGCAGCAGCCGCAGGGATCCAATCATTTCCCTGTATATTGCGCTGGAGGAAACTCGGCAGCAGCTGCAGCTATCCAATCATCCCCCTATATATTGCGCTGGAGGAAACGCGGCAGCAGCTGCAGGTATCCAATCATACCCCTGTATATTGAGCTGGAGGAAACTCGGCAGCAGCCGCATGGATCCAATCATTTCCCTGTATATTGCGCTGGAGGAAACTCGGCAGCAGCTGCAGCTATCCAATCATCCCCCTATATATTGCGCTGGAGGAAACGCGGCAGCAGCTGCAGGTATCCAATCATCCCCCTGTATATTGCGCTGGTGGAAACTCGGCAGCAGCTGCAGGTATCCAATCATCCCCTTGTATATTGCGCTGGAGGAAATTCGGCAGCAGCTGCAGCTTTCCAATCATCCCCCTGTATATTGCGCTGGAGGAAACTCGGCTGCAGCTACAGGTATGCTTAGTCCTTTAACTATTCCGCTCTTCTTCGTTGTTGGTTTGAATTGGGTTCCATACGTCCCATCTAAATATCTTCGTACTTTAGATCTACGTGCTACCCCGGCTAGGTTTCCTGCGGCTTCCTAGCCTGAACAGGTGAATACCGGACGTAGTTAAATTGCACTGTCTGCAGTTAATATTGACGTTAATAAAAGTATTAAACCTCTCTGGTGTTTTATTTCACATATTTAGCTCAACTACTCTAGATCCGAACCTAAGACGATTACGATGAATCACGACGAATACAAGATAAACACAACACAAGGGTCCGTAACGTTACAATACATACATTAAATAATCGAACCTATTTGACAGGTCCGAAGGTTTGAAACGTTTTTAAATCTTGAAAACATATTACATTTTTATAGGAGTATAAACAGTTCAGTTTTACGACCCAGGTGTCATCATCACCAGTTATTATATACATACCCATTATAAAAATCATTAAATCTGTCAACACAGTATGTCCTTCCGTTTGATTCCTCTAAACGGTTTAAAGATTTATGACCGGAAGTTCTTGCTGTTCGCGTGACTGCACCGATAGAGGGAAATTATTAGAACAAGGGCGCCTTTCAACAGATCAAAATTTATGGGTTATTGTAAGAAAGAGGTGCAGGTGCATATTTATAGCTGTAGGTCGAATTTTGCGGTTTTGTTGAGGTTCTTCTGGATTTTTCTTGGTCAAGTTCAAATTGGGTTTCGACAATCTCTTGTTCACTTTGATATAATTTCAGGAAGTCCAGTAAGAAGTATTGCACTTTTATTTGTTTCAGATTAAAAAAAGTTTAAACATAATGTTTGGAGAAAGTTTTGGAGTTAAGGGAAAATTTTGAAATACTTATAATTGTTAGATACGATAAATAAAAGCAATTACGCATTTAAAATATATTTAATTAAATAATGTAGTATTCTTCAATTATTCTCTAAAATACGTCTAAATCAATAAATACATTTTTATTGCGCTACATTAACACTAATTACTATTACTATTTACAATAACGATCTTTATCAATTTATACAAAAACATATGCGTTATGATTCAGTTGGCGAAAAAATGTCACCGGAATAGATACCACGGTAAAAATGTTATAAGAAAAAATGTCACCTGGAATAGTTATCACGGTAAAATCGGCATAGGAAAAACTGTCACTCAAAATAAATGTAACTGGAATAGATATCACGCTAAAAACGTCATAGAAAAAAAATGTAACCTGGAAAAACACTGAAGTAGATATCACGGTAAAAACGTCATAAGAAAAAGTGTCACCCGGAATAGTTATCACGGTAAAAGCGACATAGGAAAAAATGTCACCCAAAATAAATGTCACTGGAATAGATATCACGGTAAAAACGTCATAGAAAAAAAATGTAACCTGGAAAAACACTGAAGTAGATATCACGCTAAAAACGTCATAAGAAAAAGTGTCACCCGTAATCGTTATCACGGTAAAAGCGACATAGGAAAAAATGTCACCCAAAATAAATGTCACTGGAATAGATATCACGGTAAAAACGTCATAAGAAAAAATGTAACCCGGAATCGTTATCACGGTAAAAGCGGCATAGGAAAAAATGTCACCCAAAATAAATGTCACTGGAATAGATACCACGGTAAAAACGTCATAAGAAAAAATGTACCCGGAATCGTTATCACGGTAAAATCGGCATAGGAAAAACTGTCACCCAAAATAAATGTCACTGGAATAGATATCACGCTAAAAACGTCATAAGAAAAAGTGTCACCCGGAATAGTTATCACGGTAAAAGCGACATAGGAAAAAATGTCACCCAAAATAAATGTCACTGGAATAGATATCACGGTAAAAACGTCATAGAAAAAAAATGTAACCTGGAAAAACACTGAAGTAGATATCACGCTAAAAACGTCATAAGAAAAAGTGTCACCCGTAATGGTTATCACGGTAAAAGCGACATAGGAAAAAATGTCACCCAAAATAAATGTCACTGGAATAGATATCACGGTAAAAACGTCATAAGAAAAAATGTAACCCGGAATCGTTATCACGGTAAAAGCGGCATAGGAAAAAATGTCACCCAAAATAAATGTCACTGGAATAGATACCACGGTAAAAACGTCATAAGAAAAAATGTAACCCGGAATCGTTATCACGGTAAAATCGGCATAGGAAAAACTGTCACCCAACATAAATGTCACTGGAATAGATATCACGCTAAAAACGTCATAAGAAAAAATGCAACCCGGAATCGTTATCACGGTAAAAGCGGCATAGGAAAAAATGTCACCCAAAATAAATGTCACTGGGATAGATACCACGGTAAAAACGTCATAAGAAAAAATGTAACCCGGAATCGTTATCACGGTAAAATCGGCATCGGAAAAACTGTCACCCAAAATAAATGTCACTGGAATAGATATCACGCTAAAAACGTCATAGAAAAAAAATGTAACCTGAAAAAACACCGAAGTAAATATTACGGTGAAAACGTCATAGGAAAAAATTGTCACCCGGAGTAAATGTCGCCCGAAGAAACGTCACCCGTAACAAATGTCACCGAAAAAAATGTTACCCGTTATAGAGGTCATCGGAAAAATGTGACTCGTTCTTAAAGGAATAGAAGTGTAAGTGTGATAAAGGGGAAATGGAATATGCTGGGAAAGATGAAATTAATACTTAACCAAATCGAAGGTTGGAATCATAGGTTTAGCAATTTAATGGGAACGAAGCATTTTACAATATGGCTTGTTATAAGTTAAATGTGTCAACAGCTGGTAGCAGATTCAACTAAGTTACTGGAGAATTAAGCACGACTCCAGACAAAGAAAAAAATACTGACATAATATCAGCATTTACAGAATCGATTGGAGTATCGCGTAGGCCAGGCGAAGGCTTGAAAATTTTTTAAGTGCTATGAATCACATTTGGACAAAAAGAACAATATTAGGTAATTTTATATTACTTACATTATTTATTAATATTATTATTAATTATTATTTTTAATTAACCGTATATTAAAAAAATAAAACTGAAATCAGTTTCTTTCTATATACGTACCGTCAGTTCCGAAGAGGTAAGTTAAAAATACAAGGATCAAAATTAGAATACGTGACATTTCTTTTGGTGAAAATTTTTTCGGATTATGTTCTTTCCGCCGACATTTCTTCCTAGATCCTATTCCTATTCCGAATTAGTTTAATTAAGTAGCAATACTATCTTGATGAGAAGATCGAATAACGTTCTTAAGGTTGAAGGTCATCGGTCGGGATGCACCTTCCGCTATTTTCGTCAGAAGCACTCGGTAATATCAGATGAGCTGGAAAAAAAGTCACTTACTATAACTTTGATGTTTGTGGTTCTAATTTACCTCTTCGGAACTGACGGTAAATAGAAGAATACTTATTTCACTTCTATTTCTTTATTATTTAATTAATTCTAATTAGATAATTATAATAACTAAAACTAGTTTACAAAAGCCATTCGATTTGTAACTTAAAAAGTGGTTTGGTATTATTAATTAAAATGGATGAGCTGCCGTTCTAATATTTAACACTTCCGTAATAATTTTCAATGATAACGATGAGTAAGCCTGGAATGCAAGCACTACTTCTGGTTTTTGCATTTGGATTATCATCTTACTGTGAAGTTGTTAACCTCATATTTAGATTGTGGTTTTGCAAATGTTATGTTTTGCTTTTTTTACTGATACAACGAAATGTCAAGGAAATAACTGCATCGATGTTCATTTATTGGTCTTGTATATATCTAAATAATTGATTACCATATTTTAGATTCAAATTAAAATTTTTGACCTAAGATTGTTTACTCATCTGCGAGATTTTGTATTTGCTCTTTGGTGATTTTTTGTGCTTTTTGAACTTGCACGACTGAGGTCTTAATTAGTGTAGATATTGCCAATCATCTGCTGGTTCAATTAAGCGCACCAAGCACTTAGGGTGGGCTCAAATCATCTTTGGTATTAAAATCGATCACTTTAACCGTATCGCTACCTCGGAGTTACATTTAAGGTAAACAAAAACACATTCTATATGGAGGCAGTAAAAATAAAGGCACCGTTAAAGCTCAATGGATTTATTTTTCTCTATTCATATCTGTACAATTTTTATAAATTACTTAGAGGTACAGAAGGAATTGATAAGATCAGTCAAGTCTACAGATGGTATTTGACATGTCCCAAATGTCCCAAACCGTATCCGTAACCTAAATGCCCGAAATTACCGGCGTATCCCAAATGACCGAGCTTAGCCACTCCAAGACCCAAATGTCCGGCGTGACCCAAATGTCCGGCGTAACCCAAATGTCCGGCGTAACCCAAATGTCCGTTGTATCCCAAATGTCCGGTGTAACCAAGACCAAAAGCGGGAGCGGTGCCGACGGCGACGGCAGCTGGGGCAGCGGCGTAGGCGGTATGGCTAACTACAGCTGGGGCGGCGATGGCGGTGTGGGCAATGGGTGCGGCAATGGCAGCGTGGGCAACGGGGGCGGCATAGGCAGTGTGGGCAACGACGGGGCTGCTGATGATGTCGGTTCTAGTGCTGTGGGATACAGCGGTAGGGATGGCTGCAACGGCGGGAGCGGCAATAGCAGCATGGGCGATGGGACCGGCGACCGCCGCAGAATACCCCAAGTGGGCACCTCCGTGGAGAAAACCGGGCTTGGCGGCAACAGCGGCCAAAAGAGCGGACAACACCACCAGCTTGAACATTTTTGAAGGAGGTCTGTGTTGTTCTGTCTACGAGAAGAGACTGATGCCTGTCTGGCAACACCCTCGAAATTTTATAGGGACTGCAACGGAACTATTTGACGTCAGGAGGCTGGTCATTCTTTCTAAACGTGTCCTTCGAACTGCTACCGTTTGTGTTTTCAGTAGCCCCATGACTTGCAGGAAGTAGCGAGACTCGCAGTAAATACTGCAATGTTCACTCTGGGGTTGACCACAACGAATTTTGTATTTTGTTTTCTAGAAAGTACTAATTGGTTCGTGCCTATTTTCCTTATTATCAAACCATCCATATGGGTATTGTTTGATATTGAAGCATATTTTTCAAGCGTTTGTGAATTTTTAAATCGTAAAAAACGACTTAATTCACTAGGTCTAGATTTTGGAGGTTGATCCTTTCTAAAATTCAGGCTAGTGTTAATTAATGACATTTACGCCGTACCATGTACGACATATTGTCTCAGGGCTGCTACGCCTCCAACACACGTTTTGTTATCGATAAACAGATTGATATTTTTTCCGAAATCGTACTAACTTGAGCTAGCATCTGCAACCACATTCGCTTCCACGCTTGAACACCGTTCGATTTTACATTCTCTATTGATGAACAAATACGAACTGCTTTGGGACCAGAAGGTGAACATAAAAATAAAACTTATGTTGCTTTTAACAAATTAACAAAACATACCTATTTACTTAAAAACATTGACATGCGCTTATTATTAAAATTATTTTTTAAGAAATATTATAGTTTAATTATTATTAATGCAGTTTCTCAGTAATAGTTTTTTCTATGAAACTTCCCCAAATATAGTCTGTAACATTTGAAATTGTAGATAATTTTATTATCCACTAACAGGCATAAACTAATCGATTTTATGTCTTAAACTGGTTGATCTTTTGTTCTCTTTAAAAATTAGTTCAAGAACCTAGAAGTCGTTTCTTTCAATAATGGTAATGCAAACTAGATTTCCATTTAGTTCAAATCAAATACGTTTTGCTGCCCACCGACTAGTATGACTAAGCGATATAATTGCAAAATTGTATTCCACGTTTAAAATGTTTGACAGGATCAATAACAGAACAGAAAACAGAGACATTTGTTAAATTAAAAAAATAGCAGTGTGACATATTTTCTTCCTTGTATTTTTTTAACAATACAACTAAAATAGAGTTAAAATATGTAACCTTCGCTGTAACGTAAAAGTTTAAAATGTAAATAAGTCTAAACGTGGTAATAACATGGGAGCTTCAGAAGTAAACAGGGATTGGACGATTTCAAGTCAAGCCTACCGAAAAAGAAGGTGTGAGTGGTTGTCATTGAAGAAATATTTTATTTTTTAGGAGTGACGAAATAACACACCTCTTGTTTTGCTCTTCATTTGAGTGGTTTGTTTGTGACAAATAAATTAAGACGTAAGTTTTAATCGGAAGGAAGAGCACGTTAAAAATGTGTTATAACACAATATTGATGTTTCGTAAATTTGACAATGGATAGTTAACTTCTTTAAGATCAGGGATTTTTAAAAAATTACATATTTTAAGCAGTTTTCTAATTTAAATTTAAGTACTCAGGTTGAGCCAAAATTTTTAATGTAACCTCAGTTGAAGAAAACATATTTCCTTTCTTCTAACTGGTTGATTAACATAAAGTACCAATTGCACCGCTCAAATCTGCCACATAATCTGCATTGGAAAACATTCTGCAAGGACTCTATTCCAGAACAAGTAAACCCAGAGTAATACCCCTTAAAATTTACTTCTAAAAAGCGTCCTGCATTTAAATTCACATAGACCCCAATATTCTATGACCTATGATTTCACATTAGCACTAATAGTAAATTTAAACATCACAACAAAATTGGATGGGTTTGTTTAATTGATTGTTTTTGTGTCTTGGTATTTCTGGACTTCTGTTTGGAAGCTACTTTTTCCAGGTGTGTTACTCCGAAGAGGTTTTCATAGGTTATTTACAACACGTGTTTTTTAAAGAATTTTTCAAGGATATCGAAACATATCGTAAACAATACCCTTCACCAGAATACCGTGGGAAGAGATTGCATAAAATAACACTCAATAGAAGTCTTTAAAACTACCATTGAAACACAACCCTCTAAAAATGTCTCGTAAAAATACCATAAGCAAAAATTTAATAAACGTATTTTTCATGGAATTATTTCCATTAGTAACTTTTCCACAGTGTTTTTTCATGTGTTACTTTACCCATGGTATTTTTTATAATTACTTCCTACGCTATTCTTCGAGGATGTTGTTTGGGAAATTTTGCGGGAGGGATTTTCTTAGGATGTTTTTCAGAAACAAATTTATTTAAAGTTTAGATTTAATAAAATTTCCATAAACAAATTTGCAATAGTTGTATCTACAATTTGTCGTTTATTTCAATTTTGATTCATTCAACCATTTTATTAAATGCCTTATTATCGAATACTAGACTGCAATTTCAAGCCTAGTTTTAGCAAACAGTTACGCACTACTCTTTGACATTTAAAATTGAAATATAATTTTGTGTACTGCAATTTAAGATAATTAATTTTAAAAATCATTTATTCGTCCCAGGGGCAAGGTTTTTGGCTTGAATATGTGAACAGCGAAAATTGCACGTTTGATCGTTAGTTGATTAATTGATTTCATTATTATGACCATAACGAAATTATTTTATTATACTAGTACCTTTTCGAATATTCAATTAAAACAATACTTTTTGCTTGTTAACAGCCCACTCATTCTTTTTCGTGTTCTGTTTAACATTTTTAACCTTTTAAATGGTTATGAACAATAATACAAAGGAAATATCATTGTTAAACAGTTTATTAACAAAAAACCTTCAAATACGCATTATCGTACAAAAATAAATAAATTAAATATTTACAAATTCTTGCAAGTTGGTTTCTTGGACTAGGTAATGTACCTAATGAGCAGTTTACCAGATGGGAGCGGCGGATTTGACGACGGCACCGCTGTATCCAAGACCACCAGCATAACCAAGACCACCTGCATAACCAAGACCACTTCCATAACCAAGACCGGCAGAGTATCCAAGACCATGACCAGCGACGAGGCCAAGACCATGACCGGCAGCGAGACCAACACCATGACCGGCGAGACCGAGACCAAGACCGTGACCGGCGTAACCGAGACCGATGGCTGGGGCGGCGGCTACAACTGGAGCGGCAGCAGCGTATCCGATGGCGGGAGCGGCGATGGCGGCATGAGCAACTGGAGCGGCGTAGGCGGCGTGGGCAACGGGGGCAACGGCTCTGACTACGGGAGCAGCTCCGACGGAGAGCTGCAGGTGTAAAAAGTCCAACGTTATTACATCAAGATTTAAAAGAGTTGATTTATAATTCGTGATTGGTGACGGTTAAGACATCTAATGGAAACACTTCAAGTTCGAGTGTTGTTTTTCTGGGTCGCTGTTCGCGGATTTCGGTTTAGGTGGCGCGGAATTTTCTAGTATGCAAATCATCGAATTAGCAAATTTTTGCTATTTGTGTCACTCGGCGGCTCCATATAGAATGCAGTAACTCAATGCTGTGGAATATTAATGAGATGGTTGAAATTTATTTATTGGTTATTGCACCATTCCTAGTTTATTTTTTTCTTGAGATAAATGTTTTATGGTTCAAAACCTGTTTACATTTTGAAATCTGCGGATTGTAAATTCAAAATTTGTACGTGGACTTACTTTAAGGGTGTTTTGGTAGGAAGTGGCAGCGGGGACTGCATGGGCAATGGGGGCGGCGATAGCGGCATGAGCTACTGGGGCGGCGTAGGCGGCATGGGCAACTGGGGCGGCATAGGCGGCGTGGGCAATGGGAGCGGCGTAGGCAGCATGGGCGATGGGTGCAGAGTAAGAAAGAGCTGGGGCTACAGCTCCACCCAAGTAGCCAGCGTTGACACAGGCGGCGAAGAAGAGGGTTGCAACGATCTAAAAAAATTACATTATAATCACTGTTTGTTTTTAAAATCACATTTTTTATTGTAATCACTTACGTATTTGAACATGTTGGTTGTTTTGGTGGTAGTTGATTTGTTAATGGAGGTAAGTTTGCGAATGTTCTTCGGGGCTGCGATTTTAGTTTATATAGTGATGGAGCCAGGTTGAGCCCCCAAGAGGCAGAGCCCCGTTCTGGGTCACGGTCATGATGAAGCAAGGCCCCCATTTCACTTTCGTTTCGGTCATTGTTGCCTTACCACGATGTAGAGCATCGAGTTCTCGGGCCGGCTCTTGTCGCCGTCGCTGCAGCGCCCTCGGAAACGTTTAGCCTACGCTTCTTTCTTTTTACGGTAGCCCATGCACGGGAATCGCTTAAAGAAAATTAACGGAACAAACTATGGAGCGAGCGAGAAAGAGATAATGACGTACGAAGAAGTTGTACGTTACACATATTTTTTTTTCTTATTGATCTAATCGTAGTGACACAGTTTTAGATCGTGATATATGGCAAACAATTTAATATTTAATGTTTATTAAGTGGATCTGTTGCAGTTATTAGGTGTTCTTTAATTAATTATCTTTCCTTGTTGCTGTACTTAATGGTAAGATTAAAGTAATGGACCTTGAAACTCAAATACTTTACTTATCTAATCATACAAATGACATATTATGATTACGCTAATAACCAATTTATAAAACTTTAATTTATCAGATAATAAATTTAGAATTCTTTCGTGTAAAACATCAATATGAATGAGTTCTGCGTCAGTACATTCATTGAAATCTTCTAAGCTGGCAAGGTACTGGAAATCGAATTTAAATTTATCTAACAAGTTTTTGTGCTTAAATTAAATTAAATCTGACTTATTGTTTCTTCAATTATTTTAACGATTTTTAGTACTAGTTAACTGTTAATTCGATCCACATGTAACATTTTAATTACAGCTACTTATCACGATACAAACTGTGGTTATGGTTTCATTTAAAACCTTCAAATCTCCAAGATAAAACACGGTGTCTCAGTTATGACTTACAGCGTTATAGTTTCCTTATTTAAGGATAGAATATTTTTCTGAAATTAAGTTCATGAGGTAAAAGTACTTAATTTAAGACCCATACAGAGTGTTTAAGGTAAAGCTCTCCAGGTTTATATTTTTGTTATTTCAGAATGAAAACTAATGTTTTCTAGTTTCATTATTTCTCAATTTTGTTAGTTTAACTGGGCTTCGTTGGACATTTCACATACTTAAATATTTTGATGATGATAAAAATTATCTCGCTAGACTTGACATCCAAAATTAAATCTTAATGTCAATTTCATTAAATACTAACCGCGTATGTGCATATGGTTAACAATAATTAGAGGCATTCCAAAGATAGCGAGTTTTTGCTATAATAAACCCAAACTGGGACAGTCGCTACTAATTAAAAAATCAGCCGTAAAAATAAAAGTACTCCGGGTACATTGTACTCGTTTACTTGCTCTAGGATTAAAAAAGTGTATCCTTGCTGGATTACTCAACTCTATGCACTTAATACGGATTTATTCTCATTCTTCCACATGTAGTTCTGATATTTAACACGCTTGTTCGACCTTTGAGCTAAGGATAGAAGTGGTTTTTAGTTTTGTGAATTATAATGTTACTTTAACGACGAAAAGGACGTTACGCGTTCGATTTCTTTGGAATTCCGTAGTATAAACCGCCATTAGAATAATTAATTCGGTCGTAATTATAACAAAGTTAAATTACTTGACCGAATTTCGAAAGGCGGTTTAATTTTGTTTCAATGAAAACGTTCAGGGTCAGTGACAAATAAAATTCATCTCTTGGAATGGCGAAACCTTCGTATATATGATTAATGTGATTAATAGCGATATATTTAGTGGATGTTTTACCAAGTCATTACTATGGAATTAGGTTTAAATGTTTCCTGATGAGGCTTGGAGATCTAAAAATAGTGTTTGTTTTTTTGTTACGATTTACAGCGTGTACTGCTTAGTTTTATTAATTAGTACGAATGGTTTCGTAAAGCGGCTGGTATTTTTTGTACGTCTTTAGAATGGGCTTTTAAGTTGCATAGCAATAGTCTACGAGAAAGTGCAGCAGTTACCTGCTTTACGGTTTGATAGCAGTAAGTTCAAGAAAAGTTGTTTAGAGATAATTTGATTTTTTTTAACACTGCACAATCGAGGGCTGTGTTTAGTTGTTGTAAAATTGTTTGGGTTGATCTTATGAACCAAGTCTGTGAAACATGCAAAACGAACGTAGAATGTTGTTTTATAATTTACTGTAGCAGTTTATTGCAACTTAGAAACAAATTGTTCTTATTACTTCTCCTGAAAGCGTTGCGTAATGTTTAATTTTGTATGAAATTAAAATAAAGAATGAGTAATACACTGCTTGTAAAAAATTAGGACATTTATGTCTTTGTTGCTCATACCAACGCTTCGAAATTGTGTGTAATAATACAGTAAAAGTTGCTTTAAAATACATATGTGCCCGATGGCAGGCGTAACTAGGTGTATATACATGTGTGATCGTGCCAGCCCAAAAATAAATTAAATGCAACTTAAATGTTGTAAATAATTAGCACCTTGTTTGCTTTCCATGTTTTGTAATACACATTTGTTTTTATTTATATTACATGTAAATTTTTGCTACTGGGCACTAAATTATAAGTGGGGGAAAGTATCTAATGTAGTTGTATAATACAACGTGTCATTAAAATGCGAAATACATTTGATTTGTCATTACTAACGATTAGTCATTTCCAACATTGTCGCTATAACTGATATTTGCTGTCGAATTTAAATCACTGCAATTATAATTCTACATATTCTAATATCTGTTATTTTTTGATTTCTAATCTGGAAGTATGCATTAAATTCTGAACTTGTTTTCATCTTATTCTTTGATCATTATTTTTAGGTGTTTACATTTATGGGTGTATTGATTTATTATCTTAGATCATTGATAGCTGACCTTTAATGTGCTATCTTAAAATCGTGTCAATAGGTGTGATCAATACCTTAGTAAATAATAATAGGTTCCTTTTATAGCGTTACAACGCCTTGGGAGAGCAACAGGTACAGCTGCTACGTTAACTAAGACCATTAGACATATCAAGGAAGGTAATGTACCTTCCTATTATTACCGCAAGGTAGTACCCCTAGGTATTTTAAGACTGAATTGAACCAAAGCACTAAAATTGCTTGAAAAACTATTTAGATATTCTGGCGGATCCTGGCAATCAAACGTGGGACATCTTGATTTATATCCAACGGCTATATCCAATAAAATACAGGTCTTTTTATTTCTCCAGTTCTTAATTCTACAGGATATTCAAAAAATGTTTCAATAGGGATTGGTTGTGGAAAACGAAATGTGTGCTTTTACTTAAACCGTATAGGTTACAACAGTTAAATAATTCATAAGTCAAAAGATTTTGACAAAGGAACACAAGAAACAGTTAACAAACTCATTTATTAGGCAGGTAGCTATCAAAGTATAGTTTAGTTATTCTACTTTCTACAAAATAAAATATTTACTTCTGAATACATAACATTACATTCGCTGTTTTGCTCCAATAATAAATATGTTTCTTTAAACATACAGGGTGGCCCACTGAAAATGAAACAGGTGTGTTGTATGACACTAAATCTCAATTCAAAAACGCCCGAATACGTCAAATTAATTTGCCAGGGGGGCATGTAATATTGCTAGTTCCATTTACCTATCTTTAACCCCAAAATAGAGTGGTTTTCCCCCTCAAAATTTTAAATGATAAGGACTATCAAAAAATGTTACCCTTTAAATGACTCCACAAAAAGAAATGAAGCGGAGATACATCTGGCGACCTCGCGGGTTATTCAATAGCGCCACCTTCTATCCAAATAGTATCGAACAACCAGTGCATAATGCGGAGAAGATCCGTTGGAATATCATATGTTCTTTGAGGTAATGATCATCATTCTCCATAATATCAGTCAACATTGAACCACTGGTTTTTTGTAATAATTCCAAATACATCTACCCTGTCAAATTACCAAATTACCAGGTAAGAGAAAAAGATCAAGTAGACGAACACCAAAAATGCCACCCATTTTGTTTTCCGCGGTGTTGAGTTTGTGTTGTGTGAAATATCCTTGGATTAGACTCTGACCGATAGCGGCAATTATGGCGGTTGACTGTACCATTTACAAAAAAAGTGCGGAAAAAACACAATAATTAGAAAATTTGGATTATTTGTCGCCTGTTTACTAATAGTCTCACAAATGAATCTTGTAGGGATGAAACTTGTGGTATTTCAAAATTCGTTCAACACTACTTCTATTAATACCAGATGCAATGGTCATTTGTCTTGTACTCAATGTAAGATCGACAACAACGTGGTCCAGAATCGCGACTTTAACCGCTTCATTTCTTACCGGATTTTTAGCACTTGGTTTTTATTTGAGACATATCCGGTCTCCCGAATTTTTTTCACAAACTCCACTATATACATGCGATTCACATGCTTATCTGCATGTTGCTGGTTTAACAATTCGGCGCTTCTACTTGAATTTAATTATATCAACTCTTTCTGAAATCGAATAAACCATTTTAAATGCTCAAAGAAGACAACGGCAACTACGAAATACCGCGACAAGCTGACGTAAAAAACATTCAGATGTTTACGCCAACGTATGGTCAACCAAAGTCGTCTAAGCATTATATAAATATTCCAGAACATTTTCTACCCTGAAACTTTGAACTGTATTTCTGCAAGAACTGATTTTCGGTGTTGGAAAATAACAGCGCTACTGTAGAGCAAACTCAACAAGCTTTTAAATGGTATGTGTTTTGATACTCCTTCCTATTTAAAATTTTTAAGCTGAAAATCATGCCTAAAGTAAGGCGCCCACTGTTCACAATGCTATTCAACATAGCTTTCAAAAAAGGACCCTGAAAAGTACTAAAGCAAATGAACAAGGTACAATCTACAATAAATCCAAGCAAATCCTGACATACGCAGATGATAACGCCCTAGTTGGTAGAACCGAAGAAATATAATTAAGTCTAAGACTGAAAAACAAGATGTAACGCGCGAACCCCAAGGCTTAACAATCAATTACACAAAAACCAAATATACGGTAAACACAAGAAATAAGAAAACGAGAAGAAGACCACCTGCAATGGCAAGATCACACATTTGAAAGAACGAACAGCTTCGAATACCTAGCAAGCACAATAACAGAGCAAACAGAAATAAGCGGAGAAATAAGTTCTATACTAGTTGCGGATAATGAAAGCTATTATGAACTACAGAGCATATTAAGATCAAAAAACGTCCCTAGGGGAAAATTGTGACGCCCAGCTAAAAGAACGGCGACACCGTGAAGGAAATAATTTTCCTACACAAAAAAATATCTCTAACGACAACTCCAGTAAGGTCCAGGTATCTCGAACAAGGGTTCGACAGCTACAGTCGAAGAAGGGGGGGTTCGAAGTAAGCCTAGGCGCCACCTGTTTAAAAAAATAAACCCTTGGTCTCGAAGATGACGTAGATAAACAGGAATCTCCCTGAGAGAACGGACTTACCTTACTGATAACGCTAAAGTCTTTCAGATAACAACAAGACACAATAAAACACAAATACTTGGCGTAATTCTCGAGTATAATCACTAAATGTAAATCAAATTACAATAAAATATCAAAACTTATTGCCCCCAATTAGCCTCAAATATTAAATATAAAAATCGTTTAACTAAAGAACAGACCACAAGCGTCCCTGTCTGATTTAACAATACGTGATATGAACCATATGAATCCTGAGAAAACGATAGTGCGTCAATAAGGACTAAATTAATAAGAAGCCCAAAATAGCTTCGCAAAATGATTGATCAATACGTAACCCGCCTAATTCACGATAAACGAGATCTCGATTAGGTAAATTAAGAATTAACTACCTACTGTAGAGGTATAAGCGCATTGACAAAAAAAATTATAAAGTTCACGCAATATCCTCCCTTTTGAATAATTACAACAATAATAATTAAATCAGAAACTCGGAATATGCGGACCGTTTACAAAATTTATAAAATACAGTATGTGTTGAATTTGAACAAATTTACTTCGTTATAAAATTAGTTCGATATAATTGGTATAATTTGAAATTGTATAAACAATAGTTATCTGGTCGTATTCTGTCGGAGTATCTTCAGGGTCCTTGAATTTTTAAAGGAATATTTAAAACAGACCTTTTTGATGCAGAAATTCCAATGACAGCGCACACCTGAGCAGACAGTTGGTGTTCACATTCGCTCTTGGAATTTGGCCTTGAAATTTTCCGTGGTGAATATACGACTTGAAAACCTCTTCAAATTCTACGACGTAGGAAAAAAACTTCCAGTGGTTACGAACTTTTCAGCAGCTCAAAATTTTTCCGGTAACTACGAACTTTTCAGCAGCTCAAAATTTGCCTAAATAAAACACAAGACTAAATAAAGCGACCAAAATAGAATCAAACTTCCTTAGCTTACCACAGATGTTTATCGGCAAAAGAAAACCTCTTCAAGGGTGTAATAAATTGGTTAAAAACCAGGGAAAATCTCACTAACACCTCACAAGGTTAAGAATTCGCTTAAAACTTGAACTTTCAACAAAATTAGGAACAAATCCTTGGTCTAAATTGACCGCGAAGAAATCAAGCTACACGACTTGACGGTTATCAGAATAATTCTGTCTGCTCGAGGATTCTAAAACTCCAGTTGACATTGAAACTCAACATGCGCAAAACCAAAATTTTGAACCTGAAATATCAAGGCGCGCTAAACACCT
>JABXWE010032656.1:0-17680 GCA_014611495.1 Limonius californicus | reverse complement strand
TTTTATTGTTTTGTCGATTCTTTCACTTATTTCCGCTTCTTATTTTCCTGTTCTCTCTAAGGTTACCCCCAAGTGTTTGAATTCTTCTACTTGTTCTATTTTGACATTGCTTATTTCAATATTTGTTATTATGTCTTTATCTTCTATTGCCATTATTTTCGTTTTGTTTATGTTTATTTCCATGCCTTCTTCTTCCATGGTCTCTTTCATATGTTTAGGTTTTCTTGTAATTTCTTTTCGCTTCCCGCGGTTATCAAAACGTCATCCGCGAATACTCCTGCTGTTATCTCTACTCTTTCCAGGTTTCTATATCCAATGAATAGTTTATTTGCTTTTTGTTCACTTTTCTTGATGATCCCATCCATATGCACATTGAATAAGATTGGGTTTAATCCTCCTCCCTGTCGTAGTCCCATTTCTGTTTTAAATCCTTCTGATTTCATGTTATTATTTATTATATAATTTGTGTTGTTTTTATATAGATCTTGAATCACTTTTATTGTTTTATTGTTTATTCCCTTTTCCTTAAGTCCCTTCCATACTTTTCCTCTCGGTACCGTGTCGAAAGCTTTTTGTTGATCCGTCTTTTATTTTGAGGTTGTTTTTTCTCTATTATTTGTTTTATTGTAAAGATATGATCTTGGGTGTTTCTTCCGGGTCTGAATCCGCCCTGTGGCTCTGCTAGTTGTGGTTCTAGTATTATCTTTAGTCTATTATTGATAATTTGTTCGTATATCTTCACTATTGTGTTCAGTAGTGTTATTCCTCTATAGTTTTCGCATGTTTGTTTGTCTCCCTTCTTGTGTATCGGTTTTAGTAATGCTACTCCTCACTCTTCTGGGATTTTTCCATTTTTCCATGCTTCGTTTATTATTTCTAGAAGGGTTTCTCTCGCCGTCTCTCCCAAATTCTTTATCATTTCTGTGGTGATTTTGTCATTTCCTGGTGTTTTGCCGTTTTTTAGTTTTTTTATTACGTTTTTCAGCTCATCCATTTTTATTTCTTCCATTTCTTCCTCTTCTCTCTGGTTTTCTATTTCGGTTTCGTTTGTATTCTCTTCATTATTTTGTCTTTGATGTCCCAGTAGTTCCGTAAAGTATTCTCTCCATCTCTCCATTATATCTTTTTTATTTGTTAGTATTTTTTGATTTTTATTTTTTGTGTTGGTTGATCGTTTGTTCTAAGTGTTTTTAGTACCTTATAGAATAGTTTCTGATTTCCAGTACTATCTTTTTCCATTTTATTTCCGAAATCTATCCATGATTTTTCTTTTGCTGCTGCTACTAGCTCCTTTACTTTTGTTCTTTGTTTTTTATATTTTTCATACTGTTGTAGGGTTTTGTTTGTTAAATATTTTTTCCAATCTTTCTTCTTCTTCTTAACTTCTTCTTTAATCTCACTGGTCCACCAGGCTGTCTTCTTTTCCCCATTTCCTTTACATGTTCCGCATATCTCTTTTGCCGTCTCTATTATTATCTCTTTGAATGTGTTCCATCCTTGTTGTGTGTTGGCCTGTTTTATGTTTTCGGATTTAGCCTGTATTTTACTTTCCGTTGTTTGTAGATATCTTGCGGCGATGTCTTTATCTCTAAGTTTGTAGTTTTTTATTGTATTATGGCTTTCTTTTTTTGTTGTAATGTTTTTTCCTATCTCTTTATCTCTCCGTTTTATTTTTTCTATCAGTAGGTAGTGGTCGCTATAGATTTCCGCTCCTCTTTTCACTCTTACGTCTAATATATTTTTTCTCTCTTCTTTTTGTACTATTATATGTATAATCAATTATTGATTTTTCTCCTCTATTTTGTTGTTCTCTTGTATATTTGTGTATTTGCTTGTGTTGGTAGAAAGTGTTTCTTATTGTTAAGTTTTGGAGTTGGCAGAAATCTAGTAGTCTTTTTCCATTGTTATTACGCGTTTCCTCTCCGTGTTTTCCTATTATTGTTTTATATTCTGTATCTTTCTTGTCTACTCTACTATTGAAGTCTCCTGCCAAGTATAGTGTTCCTTTGGCTTCTTCTGTTATTGTTGTCAGTTCTTCCCAGAATTTATCTTTTTCGTTTGCTTTTCGTTTTCGTCTGGTCCATATATTGATATTATTGTTGTGTACTCCCCTTGTTCGTTTCTTAGTTCTATTAGTAGGATTCTCTCGGATATTGCATTCCACTGTATAATTTGTCCTGCCAATTTTCTGTGTATTATACATCCTACTCCTGCTGCTGCTCTCTGGTTATTTTGCACTCCACTGTATATTAGTATGTGTCCATTTGTTAGGTATGTTTTACCCTCTCCTTTTTTTTTGTTTCGCTTATTACCAGTATTTCTACATTTGCTTCTTCGAATTCGTTTATTATTTCAATTTCTTTCCCTTGTAGACTTCTAGTATTCCACACTCCTAGTTTCCATATATTTACTTTAATTTTCCCTTGTGGTTCTTTTATGTTTTCTTTATTGCTAGTATTTTTGCTATTTTTCTTTTTCTTATTCTAGTTTGGTTCTAAGTTTGTCTGTTTATTGTTTGTTTTATTTTTCGTATTGTTATCCTTGTTCGTTTCCATTATCATAGCCTGTTCTGTCGTTGTATTTTCTCCCTCATCTTTACGTTCTAGTTTTTTTATTTTCGTAATTTTTGTTTTGGTTATTTTTCTTAGCTTAATATAGTTTTACATTCTAATAAACTTCCCTTTAACAGATACTAGGCGATATTACGTTGTGTATCTGGATGAAAATTACAGTCCTTACAATTTACAAAAATCTAAATATTCATTCAAATAATCATTAAAATTGTTTATTACAAATATTCTCCAAGCTATTTCAGTTGTGTGATGTCATTCGCTATTTTTTCGCGGGTTAAACTTGTGGTTGTAGTTGTGTTGAGTGGTAGTATGTGTGATTTTATTTATGGTTATCACGTAACCTACAAATGCCACGTAAAATGTATATCGTTGAGGTTATACAGGGTGAATTTTTCGATTATCATCATTGGCAACTCGTAAACGGTAAGCGATATGAGATCATTTAAATTAGAAAGTTCTTGATCCTTACGTTCGTTTGATTTTGCCGCTTCTTACGGATTAAAGTCTTATTTTATTTACCGCTCTTAAATCGATTACTATTCAATGATATCCAAAGGCTAATTTATGGGAGGTCACCTTTTCGAAACCTCCGAAAGGGAACGCTTGACATGTTCTTAGAATCATTTGTCCGCAGAATGGCTCGGAAGTTCCACGTGGAAGATTTTGCTCTAGAATTCTTGCAACATATTTCGTAATATCACGAAATACGTTCAACTGCTGCATATTCGCGTTGTGTTTCTCAGTCGACTTAAGATCTCCTCTCGACCCAGTTGCTCGTTAAGACCTCAGCGCCGACGACAAGCATTGAAAAGAGTCGGCCCAGGCTTCCGAAGTGGTTTTGAGCCGGAGTTTTTTTTGACAGCGCTTTTGCTAACTTAAGTTACCGTATCGCTTTTCTTGCCTGGGGCAGAATATTTGCGATATTGAGTCGGATTAAATATTAGAAGAGTATGTCGCTTTAGCAAAGACAATTTAGTGAAACTGTTTTCTCGACCTGTGTTGGATTACAGTCATTAACCCCGATACGCATTAAGCTGTTGCCACATTCAAACTCGTTCAAAGAAGATTTTGTTCCGGACTGCAAGAACACCCGCAAATTCCCGAACAAAGTCGTGATCCAACCTTCAGGGGCGTGTTTGCGATTTTTTGTCTGCTTCTTAAGGACCTAGGAACATCCCAAATTGTGTCTCTCTCTCTCTACTCCCTACCGAAGAAAACTAAGGTAAAACTTGCCAATGTACTATGCAGTGATTGTTTTTTCCTGTTTACCAGTGCTTCGTTGGTAACTAAGAAATAGAACAGTTTAATACCCTTGTAATATTAAAAGTGGGACAACCGTCAGTTGCACAGCGTTTCAATACTCATTAAGGGTTAAAGTTTAATTAATTCTGTAAAATCGAACGTCGCTGGCTGCGTAGATCTTTCCATTAAAGTAAATATCGCAAGCCAGTGGCGGCGAACTGGTTTGGACGTCCCAATACTCCTTTGTTTAGCCCTTAGTTTTGTTTCTTGCTTGTTCTAAATTGTACTATTTGTGTGCTATATCTTACTCAATAGATTTGGATGCAGTTAAAATGTAGTAGAAAGTATTGCTTATTCTCATTTAAACTCCTTAAATACTACAAACATTTTATTGGCCTAACTACATCGACATGTTGCACTAGAGGAGTAACAAGACTCCACACGCATACACCTTACACCAGGCAGATTGAGTACGGTTTCGCACCATCACGGTAGCCGGCAGAGGTGGGCCCTGTTATGCATAGCACAAACTAACTTAGCCTTGCCTCTTACAAAAAGCGATGGACCTACAAGGCCTGTGAAAGCCCCATAATAATAACGGGATAACAAATTCAAAAATAGCAGATGTTTATTTAAATTTTCAAAGTGCGCGCCGTTTATAAAACGATTGAAACTGGTAAGTAATAAATGATTTGTTTCGATTACAAAATAGACAGATTGCGTTTAAGTGGTGTACGGAGTGTTTCTTTATCGTGTGTTTTGTAATTGTGAAGATGTTCACCGCTGAAAAAAAGCAATATATGTATGTATACGATGTTTACACACACGGCAATAGAAATTCTGTTTTAGTGTGTAAAAATGAAGGAGATTTGTTACCAGAGAGACAGCTACCCCACCGAACAATGTATACAAGGGTTTCAATAAATTTGTTGTTTGTGGCAGGTTTAGTAGACCTTGAGGGCCGTATAGAAAAGGACGTATTGCTAATGAAGTGAATGTGCTGGCTCAATTAACGATTGATCCTTGAAACTTCAGCTGAAAAATTTATCAAGAGTACCTATAGGTATTGATGATTAATGTGTGAGAAAAATGATCGAAAAACATACGTACCATGATTATAAATTTACACCTGTACAAACTCTTCATCATGGTGATGGTAATGACAGATTGGACTTTTGTTATTGGTTTCGTGAAAAACTGCAGCAAGATCCATGTTTTTCCAGAAAAATATTATAGACTGATGGACATTTATTTACAAATTCGGAAATGTTTAACGGTAAAAATCTTTATCACTATGCAACATAGAATCCCCGTTTAATAAGAGAGACGAGGCCGCAAGTTCGATATTGTCTGAACATATGGATTGGCCTATCAGATAATGCGGTTCTGGGTCAATTTTTTTATCGTTGGACATTTAGATGGGTCTCGATAATTGCATTTTTTGCATACAAATATAGAAGATATGCTAGACGAATTGCCACTAATAACCTTTCAAAAGCATAAGCGGTACCAGCAAGACGGAGCTTCTCCTCACTACGCCCGCATTGCTCGAGATTATGTAGATTCACGTTTTCAAAATTTATGGCTTGGCACGCTAGGCCCTGTTTGTTAACCTCAACGATCTCTATGGTTAACGTCTATGGGGCAATGTAGAAGGCGCTGTGTATGCATCCCCGTTGGAAACTATCTGAAATTTTTGCCTCAAAATCGAAAATGCATTCAAGTCCATTCCGAAGTAGACTATCCAAAAAGCAGTGGACGAAACGAATTTGAGAACTAACCTCTGCATCATAAATAACGGCCCACATTTTTTTCAAAAATTTAAATAATCATTGTGTTCCTTAATTTGTGATCTTGTTACCGTTAAACCAATGAAAATGTTTAAGTATTTAAGGAATTTAAATTACAATTAGCAATACAATCTGTCACTATAATTTATTGTTTCAAAGCCAAAGCAATTTTATGAATTATTTGGTTGAAATAAATGAATAAATCGTAAGAAATATAATAATTTATTTATAAAATCACAATTTTCGCGATAAATCAAGAACGAACCAAAATATCCAGGATTTAAATTCAGATTCTCAATCGCCATAGAAAAGCGTAATTTTTCTTTAATTTAACCGACATCGTATTGTTTACCTTTTCCGAGATGCCAATGGTGAGCATCGAAAAATTCATTACTCAAATATATCAAATTGAAAGAAAATCTATTACGTGGTTTCAGATATGCGGCCAATGAATCAACATCTATGGGCTCCCTTTACCCCTCCTTCCCCAGCTACTTTACTGAATGAAGTAACGTAAAACAAAGAAGTACGTGTTGGTTTATATTTTTCTTCTATACAGAAGGTTGGAGTTGTACTTCCTAGATTAGTATAGAAAACAGGAACACAATTAAAGTACCATAGCAAAATATTTAATTTTTAGTCAAAGTAATCGCTATTTGTTTTAATACACTTACTGCAACGGTCTAAAGGTTTGTAAAAATAGTCGATGAGGCGTCCGAAGAAACTGTTTCAATTCGGCGGTTACGTTTTTCTTCTACTTAATGAAATTGTTTTCCTTTGAGAACAGTTTTAACTTTAGTTAAGAGAAAAAGTCTGCTAGTATCAAGTCAAGTAATTAGCATATGTGATTCATCTCAACAACAACGTGTTTCATGAGGAACTACTTCATCTTTAGTGCAGAATAGGTAGGTGCTCTAAACACTGGGCCACACTGACTTCATTATGCTTGTTATTAAACATAACTTACAATAACGAATTGTAATACCTAATTAAATGACTGCTGGGAAGCAATTTATAATTGTAGTGTAATGACATTAATTGGTATATAATGTGTAATTCATTAAGAACTAAGTATTATAATTGGTGTTTAAATTTCTACTTGCATGCAATTTGAACACCTCGGTAGCTTATTTAATGTAATTTAAAATAAAAATCCTATTTTTTAATAAAGCCTACATTTAAATTAAAATCTGAATTAGCATTTTAGAAGCAGCTAGCTGGGTCCCATTGAAAGTAGCTGAAGTAATCCAACACACATACAGAATGTTTCCAAAAGAAAGCGTTTGGTTCGATTCTTTAAGTTAGAATATACCGTATAAACCTAATATACGTAGGAAGGAGGTCGTTCTGTAAGAAATTCTAGAGTAGTTAGGTTGGTTCCAGTAAGAACGAATGCAGAATTGGAGGAAATGAGTTTAGATTTTGTTACCAACACTCAAGGCTGCAGCACCAGGGAAGTTTGTCAGGTTTCTGGAATATTGACCCAGGAAGGACTACATCCTTCTACCAAAAGATTGCCAAAGGATGTTGAAATTTTGTTAATGCTAATAAACTAAAATGATCGTGCATCAAATTATATTTTAAAAATTCTCTGGACGGATGAATGTATTTTTAGAAGAAATGGATGTGTTAATAATATTCACAATATCAAAATTTATGGTTGCAATTAGATGGTGCACCACCACATTTTGCAGTTAACGTTCGGTAGTGGTTAGACTTCAATTTTCTAAGTCGCTGGATAGGTCGTGGAGGTCCTGTGATTTGGCCGCCACGTTCTCCCGATTTGAACACTTGTATTTTTTGTGCGGCTTTGTGATGAAGTTTACCAAGCGCCAGTAAAGAACTTTTTTTAAATTACAATATCCACAGGACGATATTTCTAATGTCACAATCTGGTCTGAAGACCAATGAGTAATTTTATTCTGTCCTAAATTAATTACGTGAAATCTTAAACTAAGGTCTTACTCATTAGTCTACCTTAGTATCTGGTAATCTAATTACACCTTGGAATTAACGTGTACACTGCTCACTGCACAATGCTCTGCTTTTCACTAATATAATCACTGAGCTAACTCAAATGGTTTGGTCCTCTTGAGTCTTCGTATTATGTTGATGTTATCAAGGAGCTGGATCGCCTCGATGTTCAAGTGTTGAAGGACCCGTTGTTCGTGGCTTCTGGCGAATTTCTTAGTACTAAGTTTTTAAATCATTGGTAGCTCTGAATGTTGCATTTACTAGAACAGCCCGAGAGCTGGATGCCGTATGTCCATACGGGTTTCAAGATTTGCTTGTAAAGAAGCAGTTTATTGTATGTACACAACTTGGCGTTTCTCCCAAGCAGCCAGTACATTTTTTTATATGTCAAGCCAAGCTCTTCCCTTTTCTTTTTCACATGGACTTGTCAGCGTAGCCTTGCGTCGAGATTCATGCCCAGATATTTAGCTGACTCCGCAAGTGGTATCTGGGTATCATTAATTCTGATTGGTAGATATGGTTTCTGTTTGTTAGTGAAGTTGATATGCACATAATTACTTTTATTTAGGTAATGCGCCAAGTTTTAGTCCAATTATTAGTTCTTTCAATAGAGATTTGAAGCTTCTCGGCAGCCTCTTCATGACTTTTTCCAACGGCAATAACTTCCGTATCATCGGCAAATGTTGCTATTATTTCATGTTCCAGGTCAGGGATGTCACTAGTGTACAGCAGATAGAGTACTCTTTTATTTTAGAATAAGCCCCTTCCTTAATTCTAAAATATCTCTCGGACAAATAGGATTTGAAAAGTTGAGAATGTTGTCGGGGCATCAACCTATCCAGCTTGTCAAACAAGGCTTCATACTAAACCTTGTCGAAGGCCTGGGTAACGCCAAGGAAAATGGTGGAACAAACTTTTTTGTTCTAGTGATTTTTCCATTATATCAGTAATTCTGAGTACCTGGTCTGTTGTGGATGACTATTTCTAAAGCCAAACTGAAGGCAGGGAATCTACTTCTTTTCTTCCAGTATCGGTTTTAGTCTTTTGAGGAACAATTTTACGTAGAGTTTTGAGATGACAGGCAGTAAAGAGATAAGCCGGTATGATGAAACTTCATGGGAAGGTTTTCCTGGTTTGGGGATCATGATGACTTTTGGTACTTTCCATATCTTCGGAATGTACCTCAATCTGAATGAAGCGTTAATAATATTGGTCAGTTTTACAATAGCTTTCCTAGGGAGCTGTTGCAGGAGCTCACCGGTAATCAGATCAAAACCAGGGGCTTTTCTCGGATTGATGTTATTTTTAATTTCATCAGAAACTTCCTTTGATGAGATGGGTCTGATGGCAACATCCTCTTGTCTTGGTTCAGCCCAGTCCTGGGGATCATCTCCATCATTTGGCTGAAAAGTCTTCTCTAGATGATCTACAAAAGAAAGAACTTGAACAAAGAACTGTTGATGCCATTCAGGAAATAACTCCTTACATGCTCCAGAGAGTTCATGAAAATTTAATTCGACGGATATGGATATGCATAGAAACTGATTGACGCATATTTGAATATTTATTGTAACAATTATGTTGCTCTGTTTGTTATTATTGTGTTGAATAAATGAAATACAAACAATTTTGCAAAATCTTGTGCTAATTCTTAATCAGGATTTAGACACATCATTAAAAGAAACCCTTCACTTGGTCATTTTAATGTGATTTAATCGACATATTATGCTTATATTAACGTTACCAAATTGTGGAAAAAGTTTTTTTCTAAAGATGTTGCAGATATACATACACTTATATTTTTTAATCCCTTGTTGTTGGATTTCCGGACGTCCAAAACAAGTATTTCCTTCCAATTATCAATATCAATATAATTGCATTTTCACATTTACATACAAGAGTAAAAAGCTATAAACGTTCCACCACTTGTAACGATGGAAAACTAGTGAAATCCAGAAAGAAGCTTCTAATACACTTAAAAACCAAAAAATTACTAAGCTGAAGCTCAACAAGGGATTCAAAAGAAAACTAATCTGAAGTGGAGTGATGCTACTTTGCATAAAGAAACAATTCTAGGGTTAAAAACTGAAGGTTGAAGTTGTTGTGTTGACCAGTTTAATCGATTTTGTTATTTGAAACACGTACAAATACGTTAAGCTCGGCGGAAATAAGCGTTCCATTAGCTTAAGTTGAAAAATTGTTATTCTTCAAGGAACCCATTCTAAAATTACAGCATTGTAGAGACTAATTAATTTATTTGCTTAGCATGTAACAACTTCAAATAACGGATAAACGAGATGGGAAGCTAGAAGATTATATAATAATTAATTTAATTGCCGCCATAACTTTGTTCAGGTGCCATGCAGTCTTGTAGAAATTCTTCCTGTCAAGGAATTTAAACTGAATTACTAAATCTTTGGTCCTTGTTAAGCACTTGGCCGGAGTTCACGAAGCGAAACTAACTTCATTTTAGATGAACGTTACCGAGGAGATCTGCTACTGATATTGTGCATTTCGCGGAGGTCATTAGGATGTAACAAACTTAAATTTTTCCCAGCACATTTCTACATTAATCTGTTATTCTTGGAAAACGGAAAAATTCGCAGTTCCGGTGCGATAGAAAAAATTTATATGATTCCTGCGCTAAATCGATAAATTTTCTGTACCCTTCCCGTCTTGCGAAAACTTTGTTATTGTCACGAAATATTGTAAAAGAAATTGAAAAGAATGGGTGTCTGAGGAGTGGAAAGGGCGTTATTTAGAAAATCGATATATGGATGAGTTATTTTTATTTTTGTGAGAGTAAGATCGTGTAGGAAACAAAGATAAGCATCAGCTTTCAAGTTAGAATTTAAAGAAGTACAAACGTACTTATTTAATTAACTAATTTAAGTTAAACATAAAGATGTTTCCAAAAGCTAAGAAAAATAAATATAGGAACGGAACAACGTTCTTAAATATATTACCAAATATAGAGTTTGTGTTTTAGGTTGAAATGTATTGACAATAAAGGGAAATATAATACCAGTTAAATCTGTGGGCTAAGTCCTACGCTAAATTTAGCAACAACAAAATAATAAGGAATATGTGTCAAGATGTTAACATAGTACTTAGCAAGAAATCATTATTTTTCTCTAGAATCCTGTAGGTTTTCATATTATTTTATTCTTCTGGTGTCTTTCTGTTTTATGGAGATCTTGTAATGCTTATTTATGCAGTCTTCTGATTACAGTTTTCTTTTATTATTTGCATGGATGTAATGTTGGTTTAGTTTTGCTGCTTCATAGGAATTTAAGTTTTATTTTAATTACCGCTCTTAAGTCGATTACTAGTTTATTATTTTCAAAGATTAATTCATGTGAGGTCACTTTTAAGAAAATTCCGAAAGGTTCCCATGTTCCGCTTGTCGTGCTTGTTTAGTCTGGATATGCTGATCGAAAATAGTTCTTGGAATCCTTTGTTGGCAGAATGGCCGGAAGTTCCACGTGTTATATTTTGTTCTAGAATTCATGCACTATATTTCGTTACAGGGCGAAATCTTCCAGCTGTTGGAGATTCGCTTTGCGTTTTTTCGTGAGTCGATTTAAGAGCCTCGTTCGACCCGGTTGTCTGTTAAAACCTCGGCGTCGACATTAAGACAAGGCAAAAGTGAGCGCTAGCTTCTGAGGGTGAACGCACGTGATTTGTGGAAACGGAGTTTTATGGCAACGCCTCTGCTAAATTAATATATCGTGTTGTTTTCTAGCCTTAAGTAAAAGAGTCTTCGACTTGTGTCGGATTAAAAATATTAGCAGAGTGTTAGATTTTTGTAAAGACAGTTAGTCAGTGAAATTGTTTTGTCGACTTGTGTGGGATCAAAGCCTCCAACCCCGTGAATTTCTCCATTACGCCGTAACAAGTGTTAATCCCGTACAGCGGCGGAGATGTTGGCTCCTGAAGTTCCCGTTTTTTTTCTCTTCGATGAAAGTCTTGGCCCATAATGTTGTCTCCATCGGGATGCAGTCTTCAGGGGCGTGCCTGCGATTTTTGCCTGTTGTGTCAGGACCTAATAACACCCGAAATTGTGCCTGCCTCTGTCTCCACTCCCTACCGAAGAAAACTAAGGTAAAACAAATTGTTAATTGTGTTGTACAAACTTCATTCATTCATTCATTTTATTGGTTTAAAGTGCTGAGAGTGCAGAGTGAGTGAGTTTTTTGTAAAGACAGTTCAGTGAAATTGTTTTCTCGACTTGTGTCGGATCAAAGCCTTCAACCCTGTGAATTCCTCCACTAAGCCGTAGCAAGTGATAATCCTGTACAGCGGCGGAGATTTAGGCTCCTGAAATTCCCGTCTTTCCTTTTTCTTCAAAGAAAGTCTTGGCCCGTAACGTTGTCTCCATCATGATCGAGTCTTCAGGGGCGTGCCTGCGATTTTTGCCCGTTTCTTCAGAACCTGAGAACACCCCAAATTGTGCCAGCCTCTCTCTCTACTCCCTACCGAAGACAACTCTGGTAAAACAAATTGTTAATTGTGTTGTGAAAACTTGTTCCGGAATTCATTTTATAGGTTTAAAGTGCTGAACCCTTTTTCTTGATGTACCGCAAAGCGACCTTCAGTCGCCAGTTGCCAGTATTTGTTACTTGGAAACTGTAATTGTATATTGTAATTTCTGTAAACTCGAACGTCACTGGCTGCGTAGATCTGTGTGGTTAGTAAAGTAAATACCGCAAGCCAGAGGCTGCGAGCCTTTTGTTTGAACGTCCCATAACATAATTATGTGTATTTATATTTTATTTTTATTGTATTGTGCACGAACGTCGTAAGCTTGATATACAGGAGCAGGCACAATAAAGGTGAGTCCGATTCCCCTAAACTGCTGGCTTCTCGGCCTTCCGAGAACTTGCAGTAAACTGTGCTTTAGAAGGTGGCGCTTACTAATTTTGACCTACTCTGTACACGACTACATTAGATTTCCCTCCCTTAAGCGTTTGTCGTGAACCACCCCTACTCCTCTGAGTTAAGTTGAAGGCCTTTTCCATCTTTTCTGTTGCGGGTCGACGAAAAAGCTCGTTTGGCCCGTAACATGGAACACGCTTTAGATTTACATTATTTGAGGTTGCAGACTGTTATGCTCTTGTAGTCCTATGATTTTAATATAGAATAGTAGTTAATTCTGTAGGTCTCTCTTTCCTCTTAAGTGTCAAGAAACTTTATATAAATTCTAGGAAGTGCTGTACACAAATTTTATCCTAAAATTAAATAAAACACGTCATATTTACATCGGTTACACTCAAAAGTTTATATACATATGCAGTTAAATAATTACAGAAACTTTGGGTCAAATGAATTAGCAGCATTTGAATAAGTGAGTCTTAAAATATTAATTAAGAAACCCACTTATCATTATTTTTTAAGGTATAAAGTAAATAGCTGAAACCTACAGCTTAAAGTAAGTCCTGACCGATGGAAGAATTGCGGACCTTATCTTGTAATAGGACATCACTATTTGATTTCAGGCTTCGATCTGTTAGTTCTCAAAGAGGATTCTGGGCATGTAGGCAACACCACCAACTCCTGTGTAATGTTGGTGGTTGTCCTAATTCCTGCTAATTTAGCAAACTATTTTTTTAATTCTTCGTTTAGATGTAAATTGATCCAAGATTGAGATAGCGGACCAAAGCAGATGTTCTCTATAAAATCTTAAATGCGATTTTTTCGCAATATGTATACGTTATCTACCTGTGCTTAACGGCGCGAAATTTATGAATTAATATTCCCAAAAAAACTATACTTTGTTTTCACGTTTTAGATTTTTATACACTAAGTAGAAGGATATTTATAAAATTTAAAAGTTTCTGTTTTTTGTATTCCAAATTTCAATTTCAAGCTGGTATGAATTCAGAACCATGATGTTAATTTTGTAATCCGTTTGGATTATCTCGTTACGATACATCATTTTTCCTTGGTCCTCGATATGTTTATGTCGAATTAATTGGACAGTTATGGTTCGATAGGATGTACAAACGAACGGTTTATTAGGACAAATGATTCATCAATTTACAAAGAGGGATTAAATTCAGATGCAACTGCATAACTGTATAGGAAATCAATTTAACTGCATTTAAAGACACTCATTTGTAATCCAACTGCTTAAGCATTTATTTGAACCTATGGTTAAGAAAATTTATTAATGGTTTTTAGGGAATTAAAACACTCTAAAATACTTTCAGTGTTTTTTGCATATAAAATTTGCTTTTTGCCGGTGCTGGGCGGTCTTGTGCACAGCTCAGATATTATAATTTCTGTAATAATCTAAAAAAAACAATTATTATCTTATATTTACATAGATATTTTAAATTATATATACAAAGTGAGTCGGGAAGTAAGTGCCAAACTCCGGGAGTGTATTCGTCACATTACCATATTACTAAAAACCATACAAGTTAAAGGACAATTTTTATTTGTTTTCGAATTACATCACATAAAAGCTTTGAGTTTAATCCAGTAGGTTGGCACATTTTAATTGCCAAACAGTAACTTCTCAATTACTATGACACTACTTACAATTTTATAAGAGTTATATACAGTACCACACATCTACTCGCACCTGGAATATGCAAATATGGTGTCTGTTTATGGTTTCTGCAAAGGAAATGCCAGAGCTGTGGTTGAAGAATACCGTCAACGTTTCCTCATCGTATGATTCCAAGTAGAAACATATCTGTCTAAGATTTCAACACTTTGTGTGGCCGTGGTAGACTTCCCACTAAACACATAACATCTAAACGTGTCTGTGAGCAAGATGTAGGTGAAGTGAAAAATATTTTGGATTTAGTGCAACAGAGCTCATGAAGAATTGCCGCCATACTTGAAATTTCTTTGATAAGGGTGATTCGTACATTACACGAACAAGGCTTGTAACCATACCGCATACAGCGTGTACAGCACCTACAACCGGGTGACCATGCATGCAATTTTGTGGAAAGATAAATTCTAGTCGCAACTTAGTTCCACCTATATTTTATCGAAAAAACTACATTTACCCGTGGCCGCGTCAACAATCCCAGTAACTAACTCCATCGATAGCCCGAACAAAATCCACATGAAATAGTCGAAACAAATTTTCAGCATCGCTCTAGAATTCACGTGTGGTGTGGTATCGTCGCTAAACATTGAATTCGCTCTTTCATGTTTGAGAAACATCTAACAGGAGAACGGTACTTAAAATTATTGCGGAATGATGTACAAGGATGATTAGAAGATGTTTCTTTAAACATTAGAAATGCTATGTACTAACAGCAAGATGGGTGTTCACCGTATTTTTCCCGTCAGGTCTTCTTCAGACGGCGCGGATCAACTGCAGCACTTAGGCTCTGAGGCCTATTATCGCCTGGTTACTGGAGACTAGCGAAGAGTCCGATGTCTATCGCAAAGTCTAGCATCTTGCTAGTCAGTATTTCCTTTTCCTCTTGTGGCTCAGTTAGGACAGAGCCAAAGTGTTCATGTTTTACTGCCAGCACCCTAACATATTGACATCAAACGTGAGGCCTATTATCGCCTGGTTACTGGAGACTAGCGAAGAGTCCGATGTCTATCGCAAAGTCTAGCATCTTGCTAGTCAGTATTTCCTTTTCCTCTTGTGGCTCAGTTAGGACAGAGCCAAAGTGTTCATGTTTTACTGCCAGCACCCTAACATATTGACATCAAACGTGAGGCCTATTATCGCCTGGTTACTGGAGACTAGCGAAGAGTCCGATGTCTATCGCAAAGTCTAGCATCTTGCTAGTCAGTATTTCCTTTTCCTCTTGTGGCTCAGTTAGGACAGAGCCAAAGTGTTCATGTTTTACTGCCAGCACCCTAACATATTGACATCAAACGTGAGGCCTATTATCGCCTGGTTACTGGAGACTAGCGAAGAGTCCGATGTCTATCGCAAAGTCTAGCATCTTGCTAGTCAGTATTTCCTTTTCCTCTTGTGGCTCAGTTAGGACAGAGCCAAAGTGTTCATGTTTTACTGCCAGCACCCTAACATATTGACATCAAACGTGAGGCCTATTATCGCCTGGTTACTGGAGACTAGCGAAGAGTCCGATGTCTATCGCAAAGTCTAGCATCTTGCTAGTCAGTATTTCCTTTTCCTCTTGTGGCTCAGTTAGGACAGAGCCAAAGTGTTCATGTTTTACTGCCAGCACCCTAACATATTGACATCAAACGTGAGGCCTATTATCGCCTGGTTACTGGAGACTAGCGAAGAGTCCGATGTCTATCGCAAAGTCTAGCATCTTGCTAGTCAGTATTTCCTTTTCCTCTTGTGGCTCAGTTAGGACAGAGCCAAAGTGTTCATGTTTTACTGCCAGCACCCTAACATATTGACATCAAACGTAAATTTAGGTTTTCTCATCATTCCCGAATTTTCTACACCTGGGATCATCTCTGATTCCTAAAGTGTGCAGGTGATTCTGTAAGTGACTGTGTCCTGTTAATAGACCGGTTACTATTCGAATATTTCTTCTATTTAATTGGGCGGCCTTTTAATGAGCAGTTTTGCTTGGCATAGTTCCGCCTGTAGATTTCAGAAGACTGAGAACTAAATTATCCAGTTTCCACTTTCTGCTCTGTGATTAAGTGAGTGAGACCTAGGACCGGTTCAGGCCCAATCACTGATTCTGCTGAGCCTGATCTTGCCCGAGCGTCCGGTACTCATCCCATTCTCATCAATACTGCTGTGTCCTGGTACACAAAGCACATTGTGCTAGTTGCTAGAAGCTAGTTAGCTAGCATTCTAGGACCAACGCTGAGAAGATCTTGTTCGAGCTTAAACCTTTGATAGTCGCCTGACTGTCGGTGCATATATAGATGTGCTTATTGGAGTATCCTTCCTTCAGATTCCCATGTGCGCAGGTCAGAATTGCGAACACTTTTGCCTGGAAGACTGTGGTGTGTTGTCCAAGTGATAAAGATAGTTCCAAGTTAGGCTTAACAACATATACACTTGCCCCCGTGCCATCCGTAGTTTTTGGGCTTTAGGAGTTCCTGCGTTGCTTCCATTCATTCTTTTCTGGGATGGTTGTAGAGTAGTTTTTATAGAAAGAGAAGACGCCGACAATGCGATCGCTCCTGGCTACTACTAATGCTTGAGATCCTGCCACTTCTGCTATAATCTTCACATGCCCTACTATATCTCCTGTTGAAACTCACAGACCCCTTTGGATACTCCTGGAGGCCACTTTCCGAGCCTCAGCTTCCACTATAATGTAAAGAAGCGGTAGTGCCAGTAGTTTCTGAAAAGCCACAGTGGCTACTGTGCGCATAGCGTTGTTATACCCTTAGTAGACCATCCTTTGGATTTGTGCGAGGCAAGCCTCATTGAACAGTAAATACATAAATGACTGTTCACTTTTTCTCAGCATAAATAAATTGTAAGTCCAACGTCTGAGGATATAAGTGTTTATTGCCAAATTTTAATATTTACAAGTATGTCTTAACTCTACTAAGTTTAAACGAGTAATGTCGTTGAAAAATATTCTGCAAGTAGTGCAGTGTAGTGCCCTTTCTCGTCTAAACACGCAGTATTTGAATGGAACTTTGCTAGGACGATTGATTGATCGCTGTGGTCCTATTAGTTGGCCGCGAAGGTCTGCAGACCTCACCCCATTACAATTCTGTTAGCGTGGCTAGTTGAAATTGGACAATCAAAATGCACTAATTCGTCGTATTGTAAATGCTGCTGCTTGCATATAGGAACATTAAGATGAACTCGGGAGATCAACAAGCGCTGTTTGTAAATGAGCCGGAGAATGTCTGGAAGTTCATGGCGATACCTTTGCGATTTCTGACGTTGTAATTCGAAAACATATAACAATCGTATTACACTTCTCCTGGCTAATTCTGTATACAGTATGATTATTTTATCTTGTAACAAGTAGGTAGGCTACACCTCTCACATGTGCAGAAAATCCATAATTATAATTAAGAGTCCTTTGGACAGGTATGTCAACTACACTTTTATCAAACTTAACAAACTTTTGAACAAAGTTGTTGACTTGTATAGATTCTTGTGGTAATAAGAAACAGTTTCAGTGTGTTCTAATAGCTAGGAAACAGATATGATGTTGATTT
>JABXWE010032655.1:0-32535 GCA_014611495.1 Limonius californicus | reverse complement strand
TAATTATAACCAATTTCAGGTAAAATATGGATTCCAAACACCAAATTAGTATCCTTTTATACATATGTAAGGCATTACGAAACCAGAAAACACATCATATCAGGGTTATCTTGTAAGATTAACATATTTTATATATAGTTTATTATAATAATATTAATATAGGGTAAATATCATAGCAATATATTATAAAATTGTTGTGCTGCTGTTAGTAACTCCCTCAAGAAATAATGTGCAGATAGATTGAAAAATATTTTCAAATTATATTCTTACTTTTCTATGACCAACTTCTAACTTCCAGCGGTAATTACGGGATTAGCATTACAAGTACAACAAACTCCATACACGAGTATTGAGAAAGATCCACCAGTACTTCTTTCTTAAGACTTTTGGGAAATTCTGTAGATGTTCGTTGCCAAATATAGCGTAACTTCCTAGAAAACCCTAAATAAGCCATTTCGATCCTGCTATAATTGCCAATTTAACAAATTCTCTTATGACATTTGTTGATATAGAAATGACCTTCTCTGTTTGTAAACACATACTCTCTGATAGGAGAAGGCCATTTACCTTACAGAATGTAGAAAAGCACATGGTTATACATTGCTACAACAGTGGAGAAGGTCAATAAAATACGATTACATAATAAATTTACATTAACTAAGATTAATTATAATAGTTTCAGTTTAGCACATAAGTGTTTATTTTTTTCGGTACGTCTATATTTCGTATATAAACAAGCTAATATACATATTCATCCGCATGTTATTATTATTTTTACATCCAAAGATAAAATCGCTTGCATAAATGTGCGTATTATGCACCGTGCATATTTTAATACATTTCAAGCATATTCTGCTAAGTTACAGCGCATATATACGCGCATATTTAAAGCATATAAATTCGGTTTTCTAGTTATGTAGCTCAATGTCCTAGCATGAGTTTGAAATTAATGCGTCTGTCATATTGTGCTCAGTTGTGCCCAAACACCACTTCGTTGACTATTTAAATTATATAACACATGTATACTCGTATAAGACGATAGTTTAATACGTGTAACAATGCTTCTGCACGTAGTGCGTTTTAGTTTCTCAAACAACTAAAAATAAAATTTGTCCACGACTACTTCATAATCTGCCAATTATTTATGTGTTTGGTCAAGGATAATGTTATCTATAATGCACTGCAGTGAATAATCATTAATCACTAGTGAATAATGAAGTTGACGTTTCACGGGCTTTATATCTTTTATTTACTAATTACGAATGTCAAAAATTGAAAATAAACCCTTAAATAACATAACTTTTTAATTTTATGACTTATTTATTTATATTAATAGTAATATTTATGTTTGAACAATGTGACAGCTGAATTGCAGGTACAGAATTGACATCTAAATTTATATTTTGGTTATTTGTAGATGTAGATTGTAGATGGCGCAACATCGCATTCAAGTCTACCACTTAATCTAACATCCATATTTATAGCTCTACCAGTATATTATATAGTTGCATCGTCGTATAAATTGTTATAAAAATTGCTCTTATTTAGTACTCGTGGACAAAGTACGGTATAGCACTAGCTATAATGGCTTATTATTACCTCGGATAATTGCAAAACTCGGTCGCTTCGGTCCCTCGTGTTGCAACTTTTATCCTCATTAATAATAGCATCCATTATAGCGTCGTGTATAATGCACTATTAAAGTAACGGCAATGCTTACATAAAATGTTTTAAATTTAATAGTTAAGGCGCTACTGAAGTGACACAGAATAAGCTACAATTAGCGATTTCTATTGTCACCTAAGCTACGGTAATAGAACACCTTTCCAGTTACGTTATTAAACTAGTAGACGATACATTGCAAGATCGTTATAAAAAGTGCCAAAAATACTGCAAAAATACGGTTAAATTAATGTACATGTACGACATATGTGTGAAATTTTGTCTCTGATATCTTATTATTTAGATTCTCTATCAAAATACATAAGTTAAGTTTGCAACTTCAGAAGTTCGATTGTATTTGGTCCTTAAACAGTTAGTAGCAAACATAAATTTAGTGTGACGAAGTGATCGATTTTTCCATATCATAAATTATTATAATATATTTGGATTCAACTACCAACACTGCTGATGAGCAACCCATCATATATACAAGTTTCCTTCATGCTTTGGCAGTCCTAGGATCTTATTGTATAACACCTTGACATTAAATTGTACGTTTCTTGTGTTCCTAGCTTAATGCTGAGGAAAAGCTCTTGGCAAAGACGCCTATCGCGGCAAGTAGTGAAAGTAAAAGCATTCCTGAGCGACCGAGGGTAGTAATCAGCTTAGTTAATAGAACACCTATTATTAACAAAAACCTAGCAGGCGGAAAATACTGTAATATCGATGTTTTTAGCAGCGATGAAGATAAATCACAAGTGCACTAAAAAGTGAGTGTGTGAAGTATATTAGTAATAGATTAGTGCTTAATGCAATAGTATTCAGGACAACAGCTATTTTAAGAATCTACATTCCAGCGGCACACATGATATTTTATTCCCTACAGTAAAAAAGGGTTTATTATAACGTCTATATGAACAGCTGACTAAACGTTACGTATTGCATTGCGCCATAATCATTTTAAATATTCTTGGAATGAAATAGAAAAACAATTAACATCGTTTATAAATTATTCTGAATTTTTAATAGAATTTCTTTCAATATTATGCAATAGGACCAACGCTGCTCTACAACCATTATGCTATCACCAAACTCAGATTGCTCAAAGCCTGCAAACTGTTCTTGAACTGCTTCTTTAAGTGCTACATTTGAGGAAGTAATTTTTCCCTTAAGAAATTGTGCAGCAATGCGAGAAGTTCAGGTCAATTCAATTTATTCAGTTTGAAGATGAAAATGGCACATGTATCGGCTCATACGAGGGCAGCCTAAGTTTTTACGAAAACTAGGAAAAAAAAGTCCAGTACGACCGAAGAAACAAGCGATCATTTTCTTGGAAGTGCTTCGTGAACGAACAACTGTTGTGGGATGTGGTTCATCTTGGAACACCCAAACAGTGGATTGTTGCTAAGTTTCCGGTTCATACGAATATATCCAAGTTTCGTCACCGGTTACGATGTTGTATATGGATTTTGCAGTTCCTCTGTCGAACTTTGTGAGCATTTCCGTACCAATTAACACATACCTTTTTCTGGACTTTGGTCAAATTATGCACGAATAGATCTTTTTCACAGCTAAATGCTGTACTGCATGTAATGCAGTCTTGGATATGCCTAAGGATGCATCTATCTCACTGTAAGCCACATACTGATCTTCAATCATGTTGCGCACAGCATCGATGTTTTTGGAGTAACAACCGATTTCATCAAATTCATCACTGACGGACGCACGACCACGGCGAAATTCTGCAAACCAATTGTAAACAGTCTTTTCTGATGGTGCTTCATTACCAAAAGTTAGACGAAGGAGGTGATTCTATGCATTGTTGTTCAATTAGGCATTTACTAAAATCGTAAAAAATCCAACGAAAACCTTCAGGTGAAATTTCCATTTTTCCACAAAATTGCTTTTTTTAAACGCTCACTGTAAACAAACTACTCTGGTTAATTTCTAAGCTCACACTGTTTTCACAATAACAAATGTCAAATTTTACGAAAATAGTAATGACACATCTCAATAGCGCCATCTAGTGGTCGTTTATAAAAACTTAAAACGCTGCCCTCGTAGATGGTCTTGATGTAAAATACTAATGGTTTCTTCGATAAATCCGCTTTTCTTCATGGGGATATCTGTTCACTTCGTCTAACATATTAACATAGTAGTTTCCCGTTGCCTCTAAGCCCTATGCAAGAATATCTATCACCATATAATCGAAAGTATTACCACTCAAACAGACTATACAGACCACTGCGTTGTTTTTGAGGCCCGAGAGTTGCTTCCTATTCATTCATTTGATTGTTGTTTTATTTAAGGTGTATCCACTACGAAAGTCGTTTTCTAGGTTATCACCACAAATATTTAATAACTTTTTCAAATACTGTAAAAAACGACTGCTCGGCAGAATGACGTAATATTTTATAGCTGCTCAGATGGCAGTTTCTTGCTCTAATAATTTCAGAACTACTTCTTCATTTTTACTACTACAATAATGAATCAGTGCCATATGCTGCTATTCCGAGAACTTTTTGAATGATTCTCGTATGCAAAATGCTATTAAATGCTGTAAGTCATGTTTATATAATTGTTAAAATATGGAAACTAAAGTAAAAAGCCATACAATGCAATTTGCTTTAAATCAGAAAGAAGTGTTCAGACAATAAAACTGCATGTATCACCGTGTTAAATATACTGAACGTCCATAATAAACATTAGAAATATGGCATGCAAAGGTGTATTGACTTTTTAAATGTAGATAGAACGTCAATAGTGTTTCTTAGTTAGCAAATATTAGATGTGAGATGATAGAGCATCTTAATCATAATGATAGCTTCAAGAAAATAGTCCAATTACGGTTGTCACATTCAAATTTTGAAATTTTTTGAATGTATGAAAATATAAACAAACTTTTCGAAACTGAACATTCCGTAAAATTTCCATATTTCAGCATATTATCAGCATCTGCGGCTACTGCTTTGCACGTATTCATAATAAATCCTGCAGGAAACGGCCGGTAGTCATTACTCATAAATTTAGATGGTTGTGAAATGATCTGAAAATATTATTGTTTATACACAGCAAGGCACGTATAAGAAATTTGCTTACTATCGTATCAACTCCGACGTCTACTTTATATGTAAAGGTTAAGTTTCCAACTGCAGTAGTTCAATTATATTTAAATGTTACAATTTTCATTTCAACCAGATTTTTGTTGCAACGAACCATATCCAGCCGTTCGAATTTAAGTTGAAAATCATTGTGCTGAAACTAAATAGAATATCTCATAATACCAAAATAGCTTCGGTTTTCTTGCTTATATTAAGATGTACTTCTCCTGCCTTGTTTATTTTGTAAACAGCGGCAGGAGTAATAACAGGAACAGCATAATTGTCAACCTTATTTTGCTAGAACACGTTTGTACATAGTGATGCGGAAATATTTATACAAAGTCGTAAACGGAACTGTTCTTTACATAAATAAACAATTTTACATATTTTATTTTGCTACATCACTAGTATTTATAGTACATTTATTACTCAATGGTGCTTCCTGTATATTACAGAGATTACAAGTTATGAGCTGATTACTATCTGTAAATAATCGGAATCATCATTATGAAAGAAGAATGAATTCACTTTGAAATTGAGGTTTGATTGTGATTGGTTGTACTTAGTAATAATGGAGAACATTAAACAATCATATGATTATTAAGAGATTTAAATATTTACAGGATTTAAATACGATTTAAAGCGTGCACCAAATAGGTGTAAAAATAAGAAATATTAATCTAAAAAGATTAAGAAACTCTCCACAGAGATAACTTTGTACCGTGACTGTTGAAAGCGACAGTAATAGTTCTCAAGTGCACCATTCCGAGTATAAATTGCAAATGTTGTTAGCAAAAGAAAAATATTTGCAAGAACTGGTTAAGGTCATTTTCCGGTAATTTTAAAGTCTTTTCTTACCAAATAGAACCCAGAATTTTCACTCAACGCATTTCATTAATAGTCAAGTTCACGCTCCTTGCAGATGTATATAAATTTTTACAGTCTGTGCAAAGAGACTAACAAAAGAAAGAATACATCTATAACATTTTAAAGCGTTAAGGCTGGGAAAGGTTATATGAAGGACATGTATTTTCAATGAAGAATGTGTCAGTTGCATTTCGCACTAGGTCTTGCACCGTTCCGGCTGTATCCATGAGGTAATTGTACGCTTCTGGATATCAATGATAGATATCATACTTCCTGAAACAAAACCATTTCAAATAATTGAGTTTTAGTGTCAAACTAAATTGCTTAATCTGTTTGACAAACACGATATACACTTAATCATCTGCAAAACTTAAAATATTCTTTAATTTCCCTTTGCTTGTAGTAATAAACTCGTACATTGTCGGACAACCAAATCTCAACAAAAATGTATACGTCATGTTGTGATATATAAGCAAAAGCGACAATTCCAATGTGGGTATTTAGCAGCATTTCTACATTTCATCACATTACTTACACCACCACGATATGCAGATATTAATTTGCAACTAGTTGCGGCAAAATGTAAATTTAAATTTGCATTGTGTTACGACCTATGAAAAACTGCTGAATGTGAATCGACTATCATAAATCGTTAAGAACTTGTAGGTGTTCAAATTTGGTTAAAAAACGGATTTCGTTCCAAAATAATAGTTTAGTTTAGTAATACTGTCGTTCTTACTTACTTACAATTAAACAAATACCTCATTTAAATTCTATGTTACCAGATGATGGTTTTAATACGTCTATTTTGAAATAAATCCGCTTTATATTTCAAATAACCATAACTGTTAGATACTTTAGGCATACCCTTGTACTGCAGATTACGTTCAAACGCTACTATTAGTGGAGAACATTAGGTTCAGTGGATCAAAAGCTATTATTAATTAATTAATATACTATCCCAAGAAATGTTTTCGTTTTAAAAGCGAGTATTGTTGTGTCCCAATTATTAACATTTTAATAACAACATTTACTTTTCCTAATATGATGTGTGTCTGTGTGGGCGCGCGCGCGCGCAAATACGCTTTATTGAACTTCACATTTACATTCCAGATATAGATAATTAATGTCACCCAATTATGTCAGGATTGTAGGAATTTTTAAATATATGCCTAATAATTTCCAACAATCGAACAAAAGATTGTTACTTAAAAATACTTAATTCCTAATTTGTAAGATTGTTATTTGCAACCGCAGTGGTTCGATTGTATTTCAATGTTACAATCTTCAAATCGAAAGAACTTTATTATGGCCGGATATATACATTCCCACGAATGTAAGCCGATAATCATTTTGCTAAAACCAACCGAATGTGTAACAAAATGTAGATAGTGCATTATCGAGCCTTATTTGTGCCAATAAACCCCAGAATCAGTAGTAATCACTCGCTGGTTGTAGTCAGCTGCATTGTTAATAAAACACTAATTTCTTGCGAGCACGAAACGCTGTTTCAAATTACAAACTACCACCAGGACAAGGTTTTGTTTAGTTAAATAGAGGAAAAGTTGTTTCATATTGTACATGTTACTAGATTGACCTTAACGATAACAGTGAATTTATGCTCTCGAAATACTATAGTCAACATTATAACGATCCGATATGAAGAATATAATGCTGCTATGTATAATAGCGATCAGAGTTTTCTGCTTATGTTAGGATTATGTAGCAGAAATGTTTAAGTTTCCAGGGTTAATTGTTATTGTATCTATTTTAAATAATAGGGTTAATGATACCCCGTTTATGTACACCTTACATTGTAGTAGTCAATAATTATAGTACGCCAAATATGTGGCAGTACTTCTAATCTGTTCCCTGAATATGTCTTAAAAATTGCCAATATCAAATAATATTATATTGGATCTATGTTTTAAGCTGTTTAGCATTATTATTAATACATTGGTAATTGGTATGTGAAAGTAGCTGATCATTCAATTTTCTAATGAATGAATGAGGAACAAAAAGCCACTCTTGTGGAGAATTCACACGAAATCACAGTGTCAACTTACCAACATAGGTTCTCCGTGAATCTGTGGTGTGGAATTATTGATAATATGCTTATTGGTCCATTCGTTCGTTTTTGAGAACTATTTAATAGCCGACGGATATTTAAATTTTCTAGAAAATCATTTGGGAGGATTGTTAGATGATGTCCCTCTGGCGATCAGACATGGTATGTGGCACTAGCACGAGGGTACCCCTGTGCACTTTGCGTTACGTGTAAGACAAATTTTGGAATTAAGGGTTTGAAGGACGTGTAATTGATAGAAAAGAACAGCCCTCCTGGCCTCCAGGATCTCCGGACTTAATTTGTTTAGATTATTATTTGTGGGGCCATATGAAAGATATCCATCAGAGACTCTTGAAGATCTTAGGAGACGCATGTTGAGGCAGCAGAATTAATTCGGAACAACAATATGTTCGATCCAGATCTCTCTTACGAAGGGTCAGAATGTGTCTCCAGAGCAACAGTGGCCATTTTGAACAATCTTTATAGTGAATTTAAACTAAAATAAAAATATATATTGTTTTTTCTGAAATTGTGTAATTATTTAAGAAATAATAATTTAAAACTCTGTATTTTGAAAACGGTTTACTTTAGGGCATAACTTTATTAGAATTTTTGACTATATTTGGTCTAAAGATTACGCATACGAAGTAGTAATCTCACGTCTTGAGACATCCTGTATAGCATTCATAGAATTTTTTCGAAACATGCGAATTCAATATTGGTACAAACAAATATCTTTGTGCACACAATATGTTAGTTATTTATTTATGAGTAGTTTATGGCATGACATATTGGCTCGCCTCTCTTCTGTAGAACGAACTATTTATTCCCTTCGGCGTTTTACCTTTTAATAAACTGATGAGACACAAGTAGCCTTCCATTCCTAGTCAACTTTCTATTTTTTAGTTCTTATTTACGACGGCCTACAGAGGACAACAATTCGGATACTGGAATAGCAGAACTATTAAGATTATTTAATTTGCTCACAATAGCAACGTAGAAAATCATTTCGATTTAGTTACATTAACAAGAAAAGGGAAGGAATGGTGGAATGACATGATCGAATAATCAAAAACACGTTTTGAAAGTGGTTGCCATAAACATGCAACCAATAAGATAATACTTTATTTAGTTTGTGTTGTGCGTATGGTGTAAGATTGACAGGATACAATAAAATTAGTTTCTTTGATTGTTCCTAAAGCAGTGCTCGCAACGTTGGTTTGAAGAAATGCGGTATTACGACAGAAATGGTTGACTTATTTTACAGCCACTATTAAATTGTATTTATTATTCCTTCATTAAGGAAGACACAGTTTGTTTCTTGCTTGCACTACGCCGCAACAGCTAGGCTAAGGTATGTTATTTTCTGTTGCCAAAAATTGAATGTATCGTAGGAATTGTGTTTTATTATTTATTTATTTTAATAAAGTTTTGGAAACTATTATACATGTTTACTTATAATTCCGCTTAGCTTGTGGTTCCGGGGATACCAAACTAACTAAAATAGGATACGTGTTTGATTCAAGTGTATTGCAAGAAATGATTAATTAAACCTGTATTCGGACAATTATTCGTCAAACAACAAAAAAGTATACTAAAAAAGTTTTTTTTGTTGCAGGTGGGTCCATGGTTTTTAATCTTCTAATATAGTGGTAAGTTTGCATCATTCGAACGAGATTTGTGAAACCGTTATAAAGTGAAATTGTGAACAAGCAATTGAACTGAAGTTCTGTACAGGTCCAACACTGATTTGCTCATAAAACAAACCATTTTCTTTAGAACATTTCAAAAAACCTGCTAACTCTATATTCTAATCTCTGTGACTGTGACTAAACATGAGCGTGTATGACGTTTTCGATACTTAAGTTTAACTAAATACTAAGAATAAATTGAGATATTCATGTATATTATCTAATGGTTTCCTTCTGAAAGTATTTAAGGGTATTCCATTAAAAATTGTTAAAGTGTCGTTGAAGAAATTTTAACGGATTTGGGCATCCCTGTCATATGGCATATAATGTTAAGAATAAAAAATATTTACCTTATGTTAGTTTTCAGTAAAACTCCCTTGTTGTCGAAATATAGAAAAATCATAATATGCATAAACGAGGAGTGTTTAAATTAAAACCCCATCTGAAGAGAATTACAAAAATTAAATTAATGAAGGGTTGGTCGTGATTGTTGTTAACATTTCCATGGCAATGGTTTCACTAAATTATTATTTTGACAGTTTAATTACGATATGGGAAAGTTCTGTTCATTGTCCTGTGAAAAGGGAGAATAAACTAATTTCTTACGAATGAAGACGATAATTCGACTGAAATTCATACAAACGGCGAATACAATACAGCGATCAATGTTCTTCTAAAAGTAGGGTAATTGACTGGTCGACATCTTTTAAAGACGGCAGAATTTGTGTAGAAAATTAGCCTCGCTCATGACGAGCTGCGACTTTGTATCATGAAATGAAGGTCCTTATTCAGCAAGATTGACGGGTAACAGTTCGTCAATTGCTCAAAATTTACAAATCCTTGTCATTGATGAAGACATCGCAAAAAACCAAACTAACGTTTGGTAAGGTGATTGCCAGGTGAATTCCGCATTTATTGACTGAAGAACACAAGTTAAATTGTTTGCAAATCGCTTCTTCTTTACTGCAACGATATGAGAGAGAAAGAGATTATTTTCGATTTACTTGTGACTACTGATGGATGGAACCTGAATACATTATTTTACTTCCGAGTCAAAACGTGCAAGCATGTAGTGGTGTCTCACCATAGCTCTAAAGCTAAAGAAACCTAAAACTCTGCTGATAAGCTGATCCAGTGATAGCAACATATTTTTGAGATTCTCTTGGAGTGCTCTGTGTTGATTTCGTTACAGAATGTCGTACAATGAACGGTAGAAGTTTATTCACAAATTATGCGCGATAAAGTTAAGCATGTGATCAAGAACAAACGGAAGAGAAGACAAAGTTCTGTTTGCTTTCTCATGGAAAATTGTCGTCCTCATACAGGTGCAAGAGCAACTGACACCAAAAACATACTTCAGTAGAGCTTTCTGATCTTGCAGTCTCCGATTTTTATGTGTTTGATCCACAATACATTTTTAGCCGGGGAAAGATTTTAGTCAAAAAAAACGATGATATCCTAGTTGTTTGCATGAATACGCATACAACCTACTAACCTATTCCTGGAAGAAGTCTTCCAGATCGGTAATGCAAGTGTATGGTTACGCAGGCGGATTACGTCGAATGCTAATATAGTTTTCACCGTTGTACTTTTGCAATACCCTTTGTACCCTTGTAAATAGATTTCTGTTAAAATTTGAACACTCCTCGTATTATGAACAAACAAACCGATGAGGAAGTGGTGATACTCCTTACTTATAAATTTAAATGCTGAATTAATATCAGATGATTAGCAGTATTGTCATGGAACACTATTCAAAGTACAAGCGTTAACTTTCTGACCGCAGTAGTTCGATTATACTAAATCTTTACAATTCTACCAGATCTTATATATTTTTAAAACAAACCACCAATTTTAACCATTTAAGTGTAATTTTATATTCGTGTTGCTGAAAATAATAAAATAATTCTTTCATTATAATTTTTTTAGTTAAAAGTATTTAACAGGAGTATTACAGTTGAAGTATTTTTTTGTACTCCCAAGTAATAAACCCCACTGAAACTAATGTCATTGCAGGGCTAGATTAATTTTGTATAGAACACATATTATTTACATACCTACTGTGGAACTAGAAATGCCAGCACAACAAAATTCCGTTTACGCAAAAAACATACATTTAACACTTCTCAGACTATTTGGCTGAGTGTCAATATTTCTGTTAATTGATACAATATAGCATATTCATGTATATGAAATTGTACGAAAAACTGTTGCATAAAAATGTTTGGTTTAAAAAATGGAAACTCTTCTATCTTGTGATGCCCCTCCGGAATACATGGAAGAAAGATTGACAGATCTGGGAACCAGGACTAGATAATATGATAGTTAATCCTTTGAAACAAAATTAAAAATTTAATATTGTATATATTGAAAAATTTTTCACATTCTTTCTTTGGTATATTCGTGCACGTAGCGGCTATTTTAAAAAGGAAATAAATATGTAGACAATAAAACAGCAAGTGTGCTTTTTGACTATGGAACTCTACAACCAATACATATTTTATGTGTAGACTATCGGATATAAAGTAATAAGAAGTGTTTTAATTATAATCGCAGCCTCCCGATTATAGAGACATTTTTAAAATAAATTTAGGTTTATCCAATTGAACCTTGATGTTTTTTAAAATCAAAACGTGTAATACAGTAGTTAAAATAAGAACCAACCTTCTGGAATGTACATTCCGTGAAATTTCAGCATACTATAGGGCAGGTACTAACACCATCAGCATTTGCGCCTATTGATCTGCTAGTATTCAGAAATTTGTATGCTTATAACACGGTTTAAAAAAATTTTTAAGTTGTTTTCAGCAGAAAACGTAGATATTGCTGGAGAAAAGTCCACAATCATATTGTTTCACATATTAACTTTATAAGCAAATGTTGAGTTGGCGACTGTTGTTGCTGGATTGTATTTGAGCATAACGATCTACACGTACATCAAATAGGTCTATATTGCAACTAATATTACACCTCTGTTGGAATTTCAGCTTACAATCATTTTATTGAAACTAACTGTATTTTTTATAATATTGAATTATTTGGAATTTTACCTAAGTGGAACCTTATTTATTTTAATAAACACCAGAAATAGGCAAATAGCACCGTGCTAGTAGTCAACTGCATTGTAGTTAGAATACCCATTGTTAGCAATACCTTCTACCGGACGAGAATTGACAGCAAAATAAGTTTTTCTTTATATTGAATTTTTAATACAGGCGTAGGAGAGAAAGTTGAAAAAGATTGAATCTATCTATGAATTATTTACATTATTACGTATTAATTTCCTGCTCAACAACAAACTGATGTCTTTATATTAAACTAATGAAACACAGTTGACTATTAATTTATCTAACCTACTACCATCTCTGTTCCTTCTTATTTATATTCAACATCTATTTGTCATTTAATGCAACAACTGGAGCTTACTGAATGCACGTTATGCAATATTAAAGTATTAAGGCGTCTGTGTTCATGTTCGCATTGTGAGGTTACGTAACATACAACTCTTAGAAGGGAAACAGTAATATGTTCACGTAAACAAAAAGTAATTTGCCCTTTTATTATCCCATAGATATCAAAATTACATCTTTATTTTTAGTACATCTCCACTGAACTGTAACATACGAAAAATACTCAGGATTTTAATTATTTACATTTTATTGCTATAACAAATAAAGCAAGGGAAATCAAAAAATATTATTGTTTATTATAACATCGTCTACACATCTACACCTATTATTAGTATAGGCTAACAACGCTATTAGCCTATGTTATTAGTTTGTACCTGTTACGCAGATGCCAATGAATTAGTTCAGTAGAAGTGTTTGTTTGAGTGATTGATCACACGCGCGTAAATGATTAATTCAAACGGTATTATTCCTTCTAACTTGCAGGATATTATAATTAAAAATAATAGATTATTTTGCCAACTAGATACATATATACATCCAATTGTTGGACATGTAAAAAAATGCATGTATATGATTAAACTTTACAATCGCTGCAAATTATACAAATTAACTTAAACGCAATTTAAAAGAACATCTCATTGTTTCATAAGAAGTTTTCTGTCGTTATTCTAATCCTATCACATTGCCTCCTACCGTAGACCACACTGTGTAAGAGGAAGATAAAAAATCTCAATATCTCTATTCGTTCTATTAAAATTAGTTGATATAATAATAATGGAATAAGCCGACCGTGGTGGTCTAGTGGTTGGCGAACTTGCCTTTAGAATCAAGCGACTCGGGCTCGAATCCGGAGGAGGTCAGTGGGCTTTTTCTGGTGGGGAAACATCTGAAAATAGGTCCCGCGCCATTGCAAGATGTGACCCATTGAAAATCACTACTAGGGTTGGAACCACAATGGGCCACATATGGCTTAAGAGATGTTTGGAAAACCGCGTCCTAGATCTGGCTCAATCAAAAACAACAAGCACGAAATAAAATCAATGAATTTTCGTAATATGGTCTAAGGAAAATTAATAGAATATAACTCGCAGATATTTTTTATCCAACTAATTGAAATTTTCTGTTTTACTAAATAGTGAACGCGGTAGGGTGTAGTTACAAATTGCCCCGCTATACCTACTCCGGTTTTAAAGGAATTCAACTTATGTAAGGACTTCGACGTTCAGATATGATTAAAATTATTGAATTATGAATAACTGCTTTAACGAATAGTTGATTATATTTTTGATGTGTTTAAATTGCATTTGTATGTATGTAGTCGAAAGTAACACACAAGTCGCTTATTTCAAAAGCGTGATAATAGCTAATATTGATCTTGGCAATTAAAACACGGAAAATGTATCTTTCAAGAAACACAAATATGGCATTTCTCAATGCTAAAATGTATTTTTATTGGTAACAAAACATTTTTTTAAGATTTTTAAGTCTCCTGGCAATATCAGGTATTTAATGATTGAAATTCTATTAAAGTATAATTTAAAATTTGTAGCTGGTTGAAATAACCAGTAGAGATGATTAAATCGTAGATGATATATATTTAAATCCAGAATAATAGAGTACCTGGAAGACTTCCTTCTGATACTGAAGAATAAACAACATATTTTAGAAGAAAAGCTATTTAAGTAAATTTTCCGAGAGACATAATAGTGATAAAATATGATTCAGTTAAGGTATTAATAATAATAATGGTGAGACTCTACACCCCATGAAGGGGTTTGCTTGCAAGGCGGAAGGTTAGAGCTCCCGTTCCCTTGCTGTCACACCCGGTTATCACGTGCCAAATTAATGACAGGTGGTAAGCATCACACATAAGACAAACGCATTATTACCCCTTGGGCAATCGAAAGCAGGTAGTCGGTTATTTAAAGCGTCTGGATGGGCAGCTCGTCAGGCATCGAGTTGGGGGGTTTGAACACCCAACCTTCCGCAGCGGAGAATATTTGTTTGACTAACTTTCGATGAGATTTGCAATATTCTAGATAAGTACTGTAGTAAGTAGTAGGCTATCCAATAGAATATAGATATATAACTTTCTATTTTGTTTATTTATCAGTTATCATCGTCTTTTGTTGTTGTTGTTGTTCTCTACATTACAGCTATCTGTAGGATATTCAATAAAATATACATTCTGTATACAATCTAATATACACATGTAGATATTCTATACAACTAATTACTCTATTTCATGAAAGTTTTTAATTTCCTGAAAGCAATTTTTAGTTTACCTGCATATTATCCAAAGCTGTTCTGTGTTTTTTTTAAGAATAATTTATGTGCAGGTAAATATACAAACATGTATTCTACCCACCCTTTTAGTTACTTGATTTGAAATTCTATTTGCTTGGTAATTATAAATTGATGCATAAATAGTGTTTGTCAAACATTAAGTCGCAAATAGTTATCCGAATACCAAATAGTTCAGCGCTTAATCGTTTCTCCTTGCCGTACCTAAATTGACCATGCACTGGAAATGCATGTCCGTTGTCTAGGGATATGTGTTATCTGTGGGAGTTTCTCGTTGCTTTCCACAGAGGGGCATCTTGTGTAGGGGATGTACTGTATATGTGTCTAGTTACTGTCGGAAGTCCGCGAATAGAGTCGTTAATTCACCGATTAATGGCTCCACCTGGTCGAGTACCGACCCCTAGTGATGAGAATTGTTTTATTAAAAACCCTATTCCCACCAGGATTCGAACCCGAGCCCCCCTGGGTAGGCCACTGACGCTCTTACGACTGCGACACCAAGCTCTAGGCTAACCGTTTAGACAGGTTAATTATAACTATTTGGTTTTCAAATAATAGATTTCTATTGCCCTAACGCCAATTAAACAAATAATACAAGACTCGGGAAGCAACAGCTATGAGGAAATGAAGAGAAAGGCCTTAGATAGGGGAAAATGGAAAGCTGCGACAAACCAGTCCCAGGACTGACGACCATGGAGGGAACGTCAATTACGTACAAATCTGGAATATGTGTCTATTTTAGGTTACCCGTACAAACTCTGTTTCAAATCTTATTGATAATGTAAAAGCCGACTTTTCTTTATTTCATAAATTTCCAAAAGTAGTTTTAGTTTTTAAGCACCTGAAAATTGACTTTGTGTCCCATTTCTAGAACTGGAAAGAGGTTCGCTATTCTAAATTCGATCTTATGGTATCGGTTCTTGAATATTACCGACTCTTGACAGCTCGCATAGAAATTTATACTTCTATTTTTTTTTATTGACATCAATTGAGTTTTACATCTACTGTGGATGAATATTACGCAAATGAGTTGTTAGTGTACACGACATTGAAGGAGATAATCATCCATGGATGTTACTCCTATATATATTACGGATTAGTGTACTATGATATGTATTTTAATTGTGGAGAGTATGTTTTATTGCTGCAATAAATCGGTTGGCTACTTGGATGTACCTGGATGGGTGGACCAATATAGTGGCATATCCAACCGGTCGTGCTTTGGAGGGTACGTAAAACTGTCGGTCCCGGTTGTCATACAAATATCTTTGACAATCGTAAACCTTATAGTGGAACTTCTCTTCTCTGTTCGACGGGTTAGGCTAGCCTCCTGCCCGGCATACGTGCAAAGAGATCTCACAGAACCTACTCATTGTAGGTACTTAACAGGCCATTGGCCTATACACAGACGAAGAAGAAGAAGAATAAATCGGTTGGCCATATTCTCTGTAGTCTTCTTGTAATTTCTTCGTTTGAGAGGTTGCCCACTAGCTCATTCGGGTGCCCGTAAGTTTTTGCGTGATAGTTGGCAGCAAATCGGCGGATCTCATCTTGCACGAAAGGTACTCCCAGGTCTTCGTGGATGGTCTGGTTAGTAACATACCTGGGTGCGTTGATTATTGAGCGTATGATCTTGGATTGAAACTTCTGTATAATACTGATATTGGATTTCTTGGCACATACCCACAGCTGAAGGCCGTATGCCCATGTTGGTGTTAGTATGATTTAGTAGAGCAACAGTTTGTTGTCAGTTGATAATGATGATCTTCTACCGAGCAGCGAATACATCTGCCTAATTTAACGTTTAATTGCTCTCTTTTTGCTTGTATGTGTTTTTTCCATGTTACTTTCTGGTCTAGATGAAGTCCCAAGTATTGCACTTGATTCTCCACAGGAGTGGGGGCACCATTGATATTGACTGGTAGACATATGAATTTTGTGGTCAAAGTAACTTGCGTAAATTTGGTTTTCTTGATGTTTATTCGCCATCGATTTAACAATTCGTTGACAAGGTTTAAGTGTTCTTGGAGGCGTTCGCTGGCTAAATTTTATCTTCATGAACAGATAAAATGGCAGTGTCGTCAGCGAAGGTGGCAATTAATGTGTTGTTTGTCTCTGGTATGTCAGACATGAACAGGAGGTAGACGATCGGCCCCAATACACTGCTTTTGGGAGTAGTTTGTTTTAGCCTGCATACCATACTCGGTCGAAGCTTGTGATACATTGAGGAACGCTACCATGCAGTATTTCTTCTCTTCCGGGCTTTCAGCAATAGTATTTACAATTCCATTTGTTTGGTGGATAGTTGAATGATTTTCGCGGAATCCAAATTGATGTCGAGGGATTACTGTCGAAAGGTCTACGTCTTCTCGTAGTCTTTTTAGTAGTAACTTTTCGAATATCTTACTTAATATGGGAAGCACACTAATCGGTCTATAGGATGTTTTCTGTTCTGTTTTCTGTGGCTTACCAGGTTTTTGTATCATCAAGATGTGGGCATACTTCCACAGAATGGGTTAGTAGACAATGCCCAGAATGCGATTAAATATTGTGGTGATTAGGACGATAGCTTTCTTCGGCAGCATTTTCAGAATTTTGCTCATTATTAAATCATGTGAAGGAGCTTTGAACGGTTTCAATTTCTTAATTTCGAATTTTACTTCAGCTGGAGAGAAAGATTTTATAGGGAGGGACATCTGGCATGGCGCATCTAGAAAAGCTTCAGTTTCTTGATTGTCGTGAGTAGGTGATGGTTCAAATGGTTTGAAGACATGTGATAGGTATTCCGCGAATGTACCTTCTTTCTCTTTATTCGATCTAGCCCACGTATCATGTTCGGTCAAAATTGGTGGAATGTGAGCTTGCGGTCTTTTTAGTATTTTGGTTGCTCTCCAAATGGAGTGATCATTTTTATATAGGTTGGTAATGTAATTTTGGAACAAATTATTTTTGTGTTAAGACTTCTATTTGGAAGCAGATTGTTACTGTTACTGATGCTTATATATATGTATACATACAGGGTATACAAACATCCACAGCTGTAGTACTCGTCAAAATAAAAAAGGTTCCGATAGACATAGACCCGAAAATGCGTTTTAAGGGAGCTTTAAAGAGTAAATAAGAAATATGGTTCCATTTCACCGCAGCTACTACGAAAATATAATTTTAATGAAACTTTCCACACTTATGTTAAAGCTTACGTAGAATTATATGGTGTTGGAATGATATTGCTATACAACTCATAAGGATTAGTTTTGCGAGGATGGCGGTGATTTTGATGAAATATTTTTTTATTTGCAATGGTTTTAAATGGCAGTCTACATTTGAATAGATTAGACAATAGGTAAAGAGGTACTCTTATTTCAAATCGACAGACCCTACCGTTTTCTAGATATTTCAACTGAAAAGTTTTAATGAATTTATCAAGGAAGAATTAATTTCATCCCAATAATAGTAAATTTATCTAATCAATACGGCGATAGAAGGGCATTTCTGTTAAAAGTTAGTACAAACACTGTAATTTCTAAGTTCAATGTAATGGTGGTAGAATAAATACTTTCCCAACTCATAAGGGTGATTTTCATATGGGAGAAACGTAGTTCAAGAAAGAATTTAATTATTTATTTTGATCAGTTAATTGGAGGAACTGAATACATTTAGGCAAAAAATACTTAATTTTCTAATTTGCATATATATATATATATATATATCCATTTTTAAAATCGTTTAATAAAGTTTCATGTCTAAAAAAAGAAGGATAATATTGAGGAATTTTTATTAGTTTATTCATTGTTTGTTAAACCTTTACAATGGGTGTTCCACATGGCCCTCATTCACTCCGAAACATATTTCTGCCCGCTGTCTCCACGAATTATGGACTTCTTATCCGATCACATTATTGTACAATTCGCTCTTGAATTGTCGTTTGTTATAAATTGGCTCCGGATGAACCATGCGTTTCAGATGAAGTTTATGAGATTGAGATGTGGCGATATTTGAGGCCAAGCGTCAGCTTGTTCCACCCAATGTCGCTCTTAAACATTATTTAAATGTTGCTTAACTTCTCATGCAAAGGGAGGAGAGGCACCAGCAAATACATGATTTGTCTGTGCACTAAGGGCACATCTTCAAAGAGTCCAGACAAATCATTTAGTATAACATGTAAGCGACTTTCTCCATTTAACCTATAATCAGTATAGATACAAAATTGTTAAGGAATTAGAAGTTTGTCACCCAAAATTCCAGCCCATACGTTAACAGAAAAGCGAACTTGATGTCTACTTTGTATAAAGTGTGATGGTTTTCATCGCCCACCAGTACATTGCACTTAGAAATTAAGGTGTTTATACCAGATTTTAACAGAAACGCCCTTTTATCACCGTATTTATTTAAGATAAGTAAATGTATTGCGATAAAATTGTATGTGTATCGATTAGAAACGCGAGTACTTTTTATACCTAAAATTGTCTAATCGTTTAATATTGGACTAATATTTACAAATCGAAAAAAATAAAAAGGATACCATGAAAACCACCCTCGACCCCCACCACAATTAACCCTTATGAATTGTATAACAATTTCATTTTGAAACCATCTAATACTATGTACGATTTAACATAAGTGCGCCAAGTTTGTTTAAAATTGCATTTTCATAGTAACGATGATGAAAAGAAAACCACATTCTTTTATTTACCCTTTAACGATACGCAACAGGATAGATGGAATAAGGCTTACAGCTTAGCTCGGAAGAGTAGGGGTGGTTCACGGAAACTGCTTGCGGGAGGGAAATCTTCCTAGTTGTGTACAGGGTAGGTCAAAATTAAAAATTAACGGGCGCCACCTTCCAAATCACAGAAGATTACCAGTTCTCGTGGAAGGCCGAGAAGCCTGCAGCTTACGGGAATGGGACTCAGCTTTATTGTGCCTCCTCCTATAAGTAAAGCTTGCAAAGTTCATGCACACAACGATAAAAAATACACCAAAATGAAAGATATGGTAAATTTCAAGACAAATGTAATTCTACTTCTTTTAAATTACTGACACATGATACAAAAAATATACCGATTACATTGAAATTGGTAATATTAATTAATTAATTAATTAATTAATACAAGATTTTGTTGGAACGTTCTAACTAAAAAAGGCTCGCCCTCAGTGGCTTGCGATATTTAATTCCTTAGAACAGATCTACGCAGCCAGTGGCGTCGGAGTTTACAATTTAATACAATTTATGAATACACTTTACAGTTAACCAAAAGGACAAAGGACAACTGGCGACTGAAGGTCGCTTTACGTCGCATTTAAAAAAAGGTTCACCACTTGAAACTTGAAAATCACCAAACAATTACAATTTCTCCTACCTTAGTATTGTTCGGTAGAGACCAGAGAGAGGCACAACTGGGGTGTTCCTAAGATCTTCGAGAAGCGGGAAAAATTCGCTGGCACGTCCTTGAAGATTGGATCGAATGGAAATAACGCTATGACCAGGACTTTTTCGACGTCGAGAGAGAAGAGACGGGAACTTCAGATGCCAAGATCTCCGCCCTGTACGGGAGGATCACTTGAAACGGCTCGAAAAACAGATCTTCCACGGGTTTGATAGCTTTTATCCGACACAAGTCTAGAGAACAATTTCACTGAATTGTTTTTGTAAAAAGCTGACACCCTGCTAATATTTTTAATCCGACGCAAGTCGAAGACTCTTTTGCCTAACGCAAAAAACGTAACGATAACAAAATTTGCAGAAGAGCTGCTATACAACCCGGTATTTTAAAATGAAAGCACGTCAGTTCAGTCCCAAGGCCTACGGGTGACCGGGGAAGGTGGAAATTCGGCTGAAGAGGAAACGCAACGCGAACATGCATCGGCCAAAAATATTACACCACATTGCAAAATATGGTGCAATAATTCTAGAACAAATTCCTACACGTGCGATTTCCGAGAAACATAACGTTTCTAAGTCCATGCTGCTAAGAGAAGGCGGCTAAGAATTTCTTTTGGGCGGCGTCAACTGACTAAATAAACATGTCAAGCGTTCCACTAAGTTTCGAAAGTGGCCTGCCATAAATTTAATTTGAAAATAATGAAAATTGTATTCAACATACGAACTTCAATTAAAATTGAATTTTAATTCCTATGAAGCGGCAAAACTAAACGAACATAACAAGTCCTGGAAGTTTATTGCATAATTGTATTGTCAGCCTGTATATGTAATTCTTCTTCATAAGCCAAACCTGTATGCGTCAATAATTTAAAAATAACTAAAGATTTGATTTAGAATTTAATATCGTGTATTTGCTTCCCTGGAGGTTTTCATTAGACTCACTTGAAAAATGTAAAGTGTCATGCCAGTGGAGGATTTAATCTAACTGTATCCTTTTTAAGAGCTAAATTTTTAATTAAATACTGTTAACGAAGGAAGTCAAGGATTCGATGGTTAATTAATTAAAGTTTGGAAATAAATAATCTCGAGCAAGATAAACAGGGACAGTCGTTAAAAACGGAGCGGCAAGCAAGTTGGCGCTTATCATCGGAATACAGAGCACATCGCAGGAATTGTAACATTATATAAATGATGGAATCATCTAAATTGCACAAAAGGAACAATGGGAAGACGGTACGATTAGAATAACTAAAACCCCTCGTTATATCAAAGTAAATAGGCAATTACGAAGCGCCGATCCACGGCATTCAGCTTGGGCACGCACATCTGTATTGAATTACAAGAATATACCTTGACAAACTAATCAGATGTTAGCGAAGGCTCCAATTTTAGACGTATTCAAACTAGTATGACGTATAAATTCAATTCGAAACGTGAATATTGCTTCCGAATACTGTAATAAAACCGTGGCGGAAACGAAACTTTATTTACATGCAAAATTTAAACGGCGCACAGTGGGGCATCCCTGCGCAAAAACTGGAATTTAATAGAATAATAAAATGAGAGACGGAACTATACAATGTTATTATTTCGATTCGTCACACAACAGCGCGTGGTTTCCCCACGATACAACTCCGTCAAACATTTTTTTTCCCCGCTTCCGGTGCAGTATGTCAGCGCTTCGTTCTGACATACGGCACTGTGTTAACGTGCAAAATTAGCTAGCATATTTAATTTTTTGACGACGACACGCGCTAAAGTTTCTTTCGACATGGATCCGGTACCTTCAGGTATGTACTATATATTTTCATTTATTTTATTTCTATTGTTTATGTGATAAATCTGCTATAATTTTTGTAAATCATCCATGCGAGAAAATTTTAATATGTTTTTACATCACTAAGGTTATAGTTTATTTCCACATGTGTCCACACTAAGATTTTTACGTATTATTATAGCAGAACTATTGTAGTTTCATACTAAAGTTTAAATGAGTACACATGTGTACACATTATAATTTTATTTCGATTTTTTCAATCGTAATACAAATAATTTTTTTATTGGTATATTCATAAAGTTTGTATTACTATGTTTTTTGACACAGGTTCGGCTTCAAATGACTCGTTTATAAGTAGAATGGAGCTATTCAACATAATGAAGAGCTCGGGGTGTAAAAAGTTGGAGGACAGATTTGATTTTTTAAATGAACATCTTGTAAACCGCACCGGTTGTCCCCCGCGCCGGTTGAGTCAACTTTATCGCAGAATTTCGCACTTCACATTTCGATTCAAGAAAAAATGGATTCAAGCAGACCGGATGGAACCTAGATTTATAACGAAGAATAAAAAATGGCTGGACACTGCAATTGGTTTTACGTTGGACGAGGTTGCCCCTAAAAAACAGCGAGGTCGGCCGGAAGTTGCATTTGAAGATAGTTGTGAACGAAGCAAACGTGTCAAAATCAAAGATCTACGGAAAAATACACCGCTTTCACAACTAGGGTATGCAACGAAGATGAATTTGAGAGCTTCTGGGCAGACGGCTGCATCAAGATTAGTAGCAGACATTATACGTTCACCTCAGCGCGCATCGAACTACAGACAAGCGTACAAGGAATGTCAGGAAAATCGCACTAAGCAGATGTCTGGGGAAGAAGCCCTTTCGACTATGGTGGAAGCCAAACTCACGAGGCACCAATATAACGTCATAAGAGCCAAAGATCCAAAAATGTTTCCGTCATATAAGATATTACAAGCTGCAAAAAAAAACTTGTTATCCAAATAGGGAAGATATAACTATCACACCTACTTCTGCAGAAGTAACGGTTCAAGCTCTGTTAAATTACACTGCTGAACGTTTGATAAATGTGCAAAAAGATGTCATTTCTAGATTGAAAACATACGATTTGTGCTTGATTTCGAAATGGGGCTTTGATGGCAGCTCAGGGCATACCTCATATAAACAGAAGTATGTTGGGATGGATGCGGATGATTCCAGTGTATTTATATCCTCAGTTGTGCCTCTCCAATTGGTATGTGAGGATTCTGACATTAATGCCGTAGTTTGGAAAAATCCACGTCCGTCTTCCACCAGATATTGCCGACTATTTAAAATAAACTTTGTCAAAGAGTCGACACAACTTTCGATTGATGAGAAAAACCGAATTGACGCACAAATAGAAAATCTTAGAAGTACACGCGTGGTAGCTGAAGGGAAGATTATTCTGGTGTCGCATAAACTCCTCTTTACAATGGTAGACGGAAAAATTTTTAACGCGTTGACAGATACCGCCTCTACACAGCGTTGCTACATTTGTGGTGCAAGTTCTAAAGAATTTAATTCAATAGACAAATTGTTAACAAAACCATATGATCCTTCGCCTTTACAGTTTGGTTTGTCAGTTTTACACTGCTGGATCAGATTATTCGAATGCCTTTTGCATGTGGGCTATAAGCTTCCAGTAAAAAAGTGGCAAGCCCGAAAACAATATAAAGCAATTGTAGCCGAAAACAAAATTCGCATACAAAAGGAATTCAAAAATAGAATGGGATTAATAGTTGCTCAGCCTAAGCCTGGTTTCGGAAACTCTAATGATGGCAATACCGCCAGGCGATTTTTCAGAAACTCAGATTTGGCATCTGAGATAACAGGTGTAGGCAAAAACTTAATAAAAAGAATGCATACAATTTTAGTGGCAATATCAAGTGATTATAATGTAAATGTTGACAATTTTAGGAAGTTTACCCTTGATACTGCTAAGGATTTCGTACAAATGTATCCATGGTTTTATATGCCTCCAACTGTACATAAGTTACTAATTCACGGGCCAGACGTAATTTCTTCTTTATTGCTGCCGATTGGCCAATTATCAGAAGAGGCACAGGAGGCTCGCAATAAAGATTTTAAAAAATATCGAGAGAACTATTCTAGGAAATGTTCTCGTGAGAAATGCAATGAAGATGTTTTCAATTTAATGTTGATTACATCTGACCCTGTAATCACTAGTTACAGGAAACTCCCGAAAAAACAATTAAAGCATTTTCCCAAGGATGTTTTCGATTTAATAATTTCTCCGCATATTCCATTGTCTGAAATTTTGAACACTGACAGCGATGATGATAATTCATCGGATGCATCAGATGTTTAGCTAACATTGATACAATAAAAATTTTAAAACAGCATATAATTAAATTTTTTTAATTTTTTCTCTTCCCCTGGATCCGTCTGTCTACCTTTTGGTTCCGGAGACACTGCAGCCTATACCTAAGGCTTATTGTGTTCCATAGCTTTCAAATGACTTGTTTATAAGTAGAATGGAGCTATTCAACATAATGAAGTATTTTTAAGGCTAGTAAAAAATGAAAGTTTTTATTGAAAGTTTGCATGTCTTCAATTTTATTTGTTTATTTCAGGATTTTAAATATATTTTTCGGTTTTCGCCACCCTAAAAACTGCCCTACTTTATTTAAGAGATTTTATTCACTATTTTTCCGTTAATTCCGATGTCGAATACTATACGAATCCGAAGTTTCAGAATTTTACTATGTTATTTCTAGTTCCAACCCCTAGAAACCACCCCAATTTATCAATGGGATTTTTTTTATTATTTTTCCTGCAATCACGAGCTTAATTTGAGCCAGTTTCATAGGTTTCAAAATTTTACTCGGCCATTTCTATTTCCATCCCCTAAAAACCACCCCAATTTATTAATGAAATTTTTTTTATTATTTTTCCTGTAACCACGAGCTTAATTTGAGCCAGTTTCATAAGTTTTAGAATTTTTTCCAGAAAAATGTTCATTCTGCCCCACTGTGCGGCGGTTTAAGGGGCCATTGCCGTAGTCGTATTTTAGACCCTTTCCAGTTCCGTTGGGTAAGGAAGTTGAATTATAAATTAGAAAACATTTTTTTTTCTTCCGGTCAAATTGTGGTGTGGCACTATACGATCGAGTAAACCGCTAGTACTACTACTGAAGATGCTTGTATCGAATATCTAAGAAATGGATACTTTAACGAGTACTTGTACTAAATAATAAAATATATGGAACGTTAATTATAATAATCGGGATTTCTTATACTTCCTGTTCGTATGGCATTTCGGAATATATGGTAAGGAACTTACATTGTGCTTGATGTTTGTAAGTTTTCATGCTTGTAATTCTCATCTTTTGTGCTGTTTAAGAAGACGTTATGACCACAGTTCTACATCGAACCTGTGGAACAATATTGATATCACATGAATTCCACGTATCCATATGGTAGTTTTGCGCCATTTTGTGTTTTGTCTAAACTATCAGACTGGCAACTTAACCTGAACTTGTTCAATATTTTCCTGAAGGATGAAAAATATATTTGGTGATCAAAATGAATTGAGGAAAACCTTGAAGTGTATAACCTGTAAATTATTTGTTGTATAAATAGTCGAAAATCGAAGAATAACTGATTTGACATTTAATTAACGAAACGTCCAATGTTTTAACGATTTAATATAGCTATTCACTGTCAGAAACCTTATAGAGAAACATTGATTAGGAAAACTGGTTCACGAGGAATTAAGTATATGGTAAATAAATATATTAAGCCACTGAAATATTGAATAATTTTTTTTATAAACATCTATGTGTATGCCTTTAGAAATAGAGATACGATTTTACATTTGGAAAAAGTAAAAAATCATAGTTTGCTTGGGAAACTACAGACGCTAGCTAAACTCTAGCAAACACTATATTTTATAATAAGGTTTTAAAAACATGATTTATTCAAGTACTGCTTAGTTATGGCACTGGCAGTGCCTTTTATGAGATTGAATGTGAATACAGATGATTGCAACATGATTTTCCTGAATAGTATGCGAAAAATAACATTTATATACATTTTCTGGGTGTTAGAAATCATTCCGCTGTCTTCTACAACACGTTCTACACTATGTTTCGGAAATTTAACAAATTCCGCAGATAATAACATCAATATGATAAAACCCTTTAATTCTCATAAAAGCGGAGCAAGAGATGCAAATGTACATTTCGACCGCTTCAGTGGTGTTAGATTGTATTAGGTCACATGTGACCTAAATAGCAGGCGATTGGAAATCACGTTATTTTTAAGTGTTCCAAACAGTGAAAGAAAATTAACTCTTATGCTGTGTAGTTGAATTATTGGAACGCAGTGTATTGCGATTTACCATTTCCAAAGCAAACTTCTTCGAAGACAAAATTAATACAATTTCCTAATTAGCACATATTTACATATCGATATAACTGATTAACTTCTAAATCAAATTTCAAGTTAAGTACCGTCTAACATCATGAATAGGACCGTAACGAAAAATAAAAAGAGCAACTTCGTTCCAGTATCCGATAGAGCACTATCAGTACAAGTACTAAGTAATAACTAATATGCGCTAACCGCAGACAAAGATGATGAGCAAATGGAGGGATTCTACAGCGAAATTAGAGAAGTAGTAAATAAAGTAAAGAAGAACGAACACATAATAGCAATGGGGAATTTAATGCCAAAATGGAACATGGTAAAGAAGAAGAATATACAGGATGTCCGGAAAGTAACTGTTAATAATAAAAAAATTATAATAAAAAACATACAAAAACATCTGCCGACATCGCCCTCTACAATATGCAGTAATGCCTATACGCTGCAAATGTTTGGTTTCCCCTAAAGTGGATGTGTACCAACGTTCAATTCGATCCGCCATTTTCTTGATGAAATGTACCTAAAGCAACAAACATTTTTTTTTTCTTTACTTCAGTCCCATTTGACCTCGGGCAGTTGTAGTTAAGCTGTGTCCCTTTACTTTCCAGACACCCTGTATAAGTGAATACGGTGCAGGCAAAAGAAATCTAGAGGAGGATGTTTAGCTGAATTCTGCTCAGAAGAACAGTATATCGTCACCAATACAATGTGCAAAATTCTACCAAGAAGGCTGTATATTACTTGCAATTTTGTAAGAACATATTTAGACTTTGTCCCAAACTTGTAGTCTCTTGTAAAATTATTTGCTATTCCTGATAACAATTACGCTCGCGCAGCTCGTTACGTTTAAGAAGAAAACTCATCCATACTAAGGGTACCCAAACATTAATTCTCTCTGCTACTCTCTACTTTAATATTTATACGTATCGTCTTGTTGTCGCAGGGAGCTTAGCTAGAGCTAGAGTTTTTAAGTCGTTCAGCAGTCGAAACCGCTTCAGATAGATTTGTTCGTATTAACTATATTGCATGTACTGTATACATGGAGAAGTAACGCGGAATATCATAAGGAATGAGAGTGATTTTATATTAGTTATTAAAAATTGCGAAATGGTATACTACAGTAAAGACCTATCCCGGGGCGGATGTAATAGTAGACCACAACCCAGTACTAGCAATGATTAAAACCACACTAAAACGAATAAAAGGAGAACCATTCATATCAGTATGGATATATCAAAGTTAAAAAATCAAGCAATAGTACAAGAGGTACAGCAAGAACTGGAAGTAAAGTTTGAAACAATAAAATATAAATATTAATGGAAATAAAGCATCTTTGTAAAGAAAAAAAAAACAAACGGCGAATGATACCAATGAGAAACTTCTAAAATCAGATAAAACGCGGAAGAAGAGAAAAGAATTGATTACAGAACTGATAGTAAAACTAATGGAACAAAGAAGAAGAATGAAAAATATAAACGAAAACCAATACACTATTGTAAATAGGAAAATAGAACAAAAAATTAGAGAAGCCACAGAAAATTGGTTAAAGACAGAATGTGAAGAAACTGAAAAGTTAGAAGCGTTATAATAAATATAAAAGATCAAGGAAGCAGCAGGAAATTATAATATGAAAGGGTTAGGAACCTTAGCAGATATTCAAGAGAATATGATTATCGATATTAATGAAAAACTGGAGACATGGGAAAAATATATAAGAAACTTATTCAGTGACGTGCCACCAGATAAACCTATAATACCTGAAATTGTATATACTATAGGGCCTGCTTATAACCACAAAAGTGAAGTGAGAACAGCTATTTCAAAAATGAAATATGAAAAGACAACTGGTTCGGACCAAATACATATTGAAGTTTTTAAACAATTAAATGATGAAAACATCGTTTCGCTAAAACAACAAAATTTATCGCACAGGTGTAATTCCAATCGGATGGCTAAATTCAACTTTTATTGCTCTTCCGAAAAATGTTAAATGATAAGCTTAATAACCTAAAAATGTTTCCGATAATAATGCGGGGCAGAATGTATAAAAAGTGGGAAGATCAGATAGGAGACATACAGTATGGGTTCCAAAAGACAATAGGAACACAGGAAGATGTAGGGATGTTAACTGTTATGTATACGCATGTTTTCTAGATTGCCTAGAAAGCCTTCGGTCTAACCAACATCAAAACTTCATTGCAATTTTCAAGAGAACGGGGCTAGACGACAAATATATAATTACCAACTTATATTGGAATCAAATAGGAGAAATTGAAGTACAGGGTACACAACAAATGCGTTAGAAATACAAAGTGGGATAAGACAGGGTTATGTATTGACGCCGGTCTTATTCAGCTTGTACTCAGAGGAAATTGTAAAGAAGCACCACATGATATAGAAATCGGAATATCAGTTAACGGTAAGAATATGAATATTGTACGTTTTGTGGACGACATAGCAATCTTAGTAAACAACATGGAAGATTTGCAAATCCTGCTTACTAAAGGTATTGAAACTAGTAAGAACTGCGGCCTAATATTAAAATACAAGAAGAATAAATATATAGTGATCTCGAAATACCCTATACTACCGGGACTGTTGTATGTCGATTATGAACAAACGGAAAAAGTCAATAAATACTTATTTAGGCAATACCTTGTAACGTGCTACTCCTTACGCCTAGTTGTTTTCTATTTATTTTTAAGATAGCATTTTGGATTGCATACTTTATGCTTTTGGTTAATTCAATTTTGGCCTTCTTTGAATTTCGGTTCATCCATTCGTATATATCCGGTTTAAATGATGGCGATTTGATATTTCCGTGTGGCCTTCATTATTTTTGAGTTCTCATAGAAAGCACAGGTGTACTTGGATTATTATTTAGAAGTCGTTCCCAATTTAATTTTCAAGACCGCAATTGTGGAATTTTAGATATCGATAGTAGTGAGACGAATTCCGGATTTTGGTGCTAATGTTTTTGAGAAAGTTCTTTTCGTCTGTTTTACATCTTTTGGTAAGCATAGAAACATCCAAATGGTATTGCTTTATTTTTAAGTCATTTGAATTTATTTAGGCGAATACGATACAGCCGCAGTCGTCAATTAAAATAAAGGAGACCCTGGAGATATTTCGACGCGATTGGAGTTTATCTTCCGCATGCAGAATACAGCTGTTGCAGTTCGAGCTATCAGCGGCGTTAATAAGCATTACATGTGTGTCCGTTCAGATTATATTTAATTCTTAAATAAATTGTTCGTTCTACGAAGGAGATTCGGAATATTGGAATTTCAACCAGAAAGGGGTCGTCGTCAACATTCTTTATCTATAAAGTGATGGTTGGATAATTAAGTTTTATAATTACTGATTTCAGTTTCAATCAAATATAAATTTTGTTCTTGATTTATATGTAATATAATGAAATTATGTTTGTGTTTGTCAAATGGTTGGCAGTGTACACAAATCTTTTATTTAGAACTCAACAAGTAGAGGGAATATTGTGAAAAGTTTTGATTTTGATTAACGAGAGCGTCGGTACCTAATACCATAATTTAGGTATTATTAATCTGGGCATTTGGTTCACGAGGCCTCGACAAACTTTGAATACTTGGCGCGTTTGGTCGCGATTAGTATTTGCGGATTGAAAGCTGATGTAATGCTTTAGTATTCATAAGTAATTTCGCATTATGGCGTTCCCTACTTTTGTTTTAATCTAATTTTGGATTACATTATCCGTCGTATTGTTTATTGTTACCCATAACATGTTTATATATATATATATATATATTCATTTTGGGTTGTGTTCAGCGTGATTATTATTATTCGATGGAACTTAAGTTTGGTAACTTGACGTTGTTCTGTTTTATTTTCTATTGCTGTATTATATCCTTATTTTCTTGTATCAAATTGAACAATTGCCGAAGCAAGGTAAGTTCGAACTCCAGGAAGGTTCCTGTTTTACATCGTGTTATCTTCAAGAACGAAGGATAATTTAAAATAGGTTGCACCTACGCTTATATACCCTCCCTTCTTCGATTGTAATTGGTCTAACCATGTCCTTGACGCCTGGACTTTGCGAGGTGAATTTTAGATGGCTGTATTGCTCCTAGCTGGTATTTTTTTCGTTTTTTAGTTCCTAGGCGTTAGAACCTTAGAAGATCAACGGAATCATTTTGTAGAACTAAAATACAGAATAGGCAAGGGCAGAACGGCATTTGTAAAAATGAGAAAAGTCCTCTGCAGCCATGATATAACGACGAACACAACAATAAGACTTATAAGATGCTACGTTTTCTCGATCCTCTTGTATGCGGTGGAATCATGGATCCTGACAGAAGCCTCATGCAAGAAATTAGAATCCTTTACTGTGTGGTCGCATGTTAAGGGTTTCCTGGGTTAACCGTATCATAAAATGAGAAGTATTGCTAAGAATTGGAAAAGAAACTGAAATAATTAAAACTATTAAGAACCGAAAATTATAATACCTAGGGTATATAATGAGAAACACGATAATATATGGTATCCTGCAATTAGTATTACATGGGAAACTCAAGGGAAAAAGGGACCGAGTAGATGGCGTATAGCGTAACTAAAAAACCGCAGACAATGGTATGCTAAAACCACAACGGAGCTCTTTAAGGCAGCGGTTGGTAAGACGAGAATAACCAGTATGGTTTCCAACATTTGGTAAACGATTGGAACACAAAGAAGAAGAAGAAAGTCTTGTGCAAAAAAAAATGATATGATTAATATGATATTTCTCCAACAAAACATTGTAGGAAATAACTTGACAAACGTTCCTAATAGAAACTGCTTATTAACAAATAAATTACTATTTGATAGGCAACCTCAATTACTGACAGTTATCTTCTGTTTCTTAGTTCCAATTTTTTTTTGCGAATGCTTGTTATGCCTGTAGCTTCATTCATTACAACACAAACTGTTAATTTATTAAAAAGCAGTACAATTGCTGCAAGTTATATTCGTAAAGTAGAATATTTTGTTTGATGTGGGTTTGTATATTCAATTAGCATTTTGTTGTACATAGTTAGTCGTCGATTCACATTGTTTGGTACAGATAATACGATCTTCAACGTTTAATTAAATCCTTTCAGCGCTGTTTGCACGTAAAAAATTCGAAAATGAAATTGATAATCAGTATCGGCATTCGTAGTCGTGGCTTTGTATTTAAACTTAATTATGAAAATTGTTTATATGATGTGGGAGTTTGACAGGAAAATAGTTGGAACAACGAAAATGTGAATATTACTTTTAATTAATTCAAAAAGACAAATATAGTCTCTCTACCAACCACATTTAATTTTAATTAGACAAATTTGATTAGTAACGTAAATATCTTTGATTTGGAAATTACTAATATTAGAAATGTCTTTTGAAAAGCAAGATTTTTAGTATTATTTCAAGAACTCAGACACTTGAAAATTTTAATGAATAAGTCTAGAAAATATTAAAATTTAGTTATGTAGTGTTTCGTGTAACTTACTTCAGGCTATTTCTGAACAAGCAAAAATATTACGTTACGAAATGTCAAAATATAAAATCTAAAAATTGTATATCACAAAAATATTTTTTATTTCTTCTTCTTCTTTTTTAGTGTAATACAAGAAGCGTTTATGGTTGAAGTTTATTTTCGTAATGGGCGAGAAGTAATTAGCAGTATTCGATTCGTGAGTGTATGCATGATTTCCAAACCTGCTGATCAACTAAATACAACTCCTACAAAGCTGCAAGCTAGAAATTTGAAGTTTCTCATTCAGAGTACAAATTAGAAAGTTGAAACGTTGGAAAGTTGCCAATTATTTCTCTATATTTCTAAAATAATTCTG
>JABXWE010032654.1:0-23676 GCA_014611495.1 Limonius californicus | reverse complement strand
AATTTTAATATTTTATGTTTGATTTATTTTTGTTTACTTTATGCAAGACAGAAATAAATTTCTTGAAGAGGCATTTTCTTTTATTTTGGAACTCCTCCCTCGACCGCCCTGATCCTATATCATGACGCCCCAGGGGGTCGCGATCCACAGTTTGGGAACCACTGCTGTAAATAGCCCAGATACCATACTGAGTCGTCTTAGAAGATCCACCCTGTATAATTTACAATTGTTTTACACCGGAAATTCGCCTTCCAGTGTTAAGACAATATTCATAAATAGCTGTATCGAACTAATACTCATGGAAGGCATTTTAAAATATTTATAATTTTGATAATTGTGAGATTATGTACTTATGTACATCCCCCCATACGTTTGTTAATTTAATTATTCAAAAATATTGTGGCGTTCCGAAAATAAGAATATTAGACGAACAAATACTAGTGTTTTTTATTGTTACTATAAATTACAGTCCATTAAAGTTGAAGTTTTATTTTTAGCTTCACCGTGTACTTTTGTGGTAAAAAAGCAAACTAAAAATATTTATTAGGTATTATAGACAAGTTTTAAATTATTTCAGTACAACGAATGCGGATTATTTCCTATACTTTTTTATTAAAATGCCCACGATCTTCGGTAATATATATGCTGAACTTTCAAAGTCGAAAACTGCGACTACTACTATGCTGCCCCTTCTTCACTTGTTTCTAACGCGATCATGCGTCTCTATCTTACTGAAGGCGTAGCGATCTTTTCTTTTGTTGATGCTTTTAAAGTACTATAGGCATAGAGGACCTACACCCAAGGAAGTATAAATACTTCTACTCGAGCGAAAAATAAAATATATATCTGATGTGCTAGGAATTGAACCTCAGACCGTCAGAGTAGCTCAACGTACTGACCTCTAATCCATGGCCGCTTCTGACCCATATTTGTAATTCTTGCCATTGTTTTCAGGTCAGTGATGTACAAGTAGAAGAATCGGTGTTCACTCCTTCCTATTTTGTATTTGTTTTATTTTGCGAATTCATTAACTGTTCGAGCTGCGCATAAGACGCCAGTCGATTTTTACAGATTTAAAAAGTATCTTCTATTGTATTCATCAAGTTTTTTATAGTATGCCGAATGTCTGACATAGAGCGTAGAGTCCGAGACGACTCATTTCTTATGTATCAGCAGTCGTAAGCAACGAATTCGTATTAAAGTTCGTCTTCTAAAATATGCTATTGCTGCTTTTATTATATCCTACAAAGTATACAATTGACCCCGTTTCTATATTTGACAAATTTTAAAGAAGGAAAGCGAAACTGCGCCTGGAATCTAAAAAGCGAGCAGTAGCAAGGAATGTTGAACACGTATATGGAAAAATCGAGGTGCGTTTGCAATGCAATTGATATCGACATAATAGCTATAGAGGTTTAAGGTCTCATCTCGGTCACCAATCAACCAATGCTAGAACCCGTTATTAGCCTTCAATAACCAGGATTTGCTCTGTTACGGCAATCTAATCCACTATGGATATAGCTCCATGATTGGTAAATACCTGCCCAAGTGAATTCGAGAGGCTCCTGCTTTAATATCATCGGGACGGAATTAACTTTAATAAAACAACGAGCGTGTTTGGTTTGTTGGGAGCGATTTCAGAGAAAAGATTTGGAGAGTGTATCTGATCGAGAACAATTCTTCCATTGTCAGAAGTATGCATTCGAGGGTAATCCGGGTTTGGCATTTTCTTGGCGTTCTGGAGCGATGACATCCCTCATTATTGACGCCGACTACATAAATCTGACGATCTTCGGTTGTCTAGTTTTCCCCATAATCGCTAGCAAGATTAATCTTCACGTTCATCGGAGGGATTGTTAAAACGCTCGCGCTACATTTCATCACGACGTCGAATAAATACTTTCACAAACTCATAATTTTGTTTACAGTTTGCCTGGGCTTTGTTTACTTCTTCCACTTATTTTATTTTAAAAGTGCGAAAAGTTACTTTGTTCCAGTTCGGTTTTAAATAACTTATCGGGATAACGATTACTGATTCATTAGGCGCTCCGTTTGATGGGAAACGTGTGTTGAAACCCAGTAATGTCGTACGAGAGCCTCCTAACCCCAACCGTCCTAAAATTCGGCAGTAAATGGAACATTTTTATTTGTTTTCTCCACTGATATTTATTATGGCAGTGCTCGGAGAGCTTTGAATATTTTAGGTTGCCTTTGTAGAGGTGCGTAGCTTTGTCCGACAACGGTGCATACAAACGAGCTTCCTCATCTATAATTCCTCATACTTATATATTACATGCTCATTGCAATTTTATGGACTACAAATGAGCTTAATGGATGGCTCAATCTTGAGACTCAGATCTCTATGGATTTCAAACTGATTGATTTAAAACTTCAGAACACGGGACTTAGAAATCCAGCAGCCGTTTTTGTCTAGATTTTCGTTAGTTTTAACTAAAAAGTAAACTTGGAAAGGGTTTACCGTTTACGTTTAATTTATAGCCAGAACAACAAAAACATGTCTGCCGATAAGCTGTACCTATTTTTTTACTTAATCATGACCTTCCAATTAATTTTTCAACAGATAGTACTTATGAATTTAAAACTACATTACAAAGATACATTACCGTAGAGATAATAAGCAGAAGTACATAAACCTAAAAATTCCTATTCAGAAAAATAGGTTTACGAAAAGCGCGTGTGGATAAACTATCTACTGGGAAAAACAAACATTTTCACGAAAAGTTAGTTTGTAAGGAATTCGGTTACCTCCATTATTCTCCACCAAAATCCAATTTTGTTAAAGCCTAGATATATTCGTAAACTACAGTTTCATCAGTAACTTATTAAATCAAAATTTTATCTGCATGTAAGTTAGTAACAAGCTAGCAAAGTGTTTAATTTAAAATGCTTGTTTTTAAATAAAATGTTATCTTCACAAAATTACAATGACACAAGTGATATGTGCAGTCAAGACACAAAATGAAATATCAAAAAAATTTAAAACACGAACAGGAGTGAGACAAGGAGACGCCCTCGCATGCCTGCTGTTTAATATAGCACTCGAAAAAGCAATACGAGACTCAAAAATCGAAAATTCCGGGTCAATGTTCACGAAATCAGTTCAAATTTTGGCATACGCAGATGACATCAATATAATAGGAAGAACAAACCGGGCGAATACAGAAGCTTTTAACAATCTGGAAAGGGCAGCTCGAAGAATGGGTCTAGAGATAAATGAGGAAAAAACAAAAGCAATGATTGTAGAAAGCAACAGAGGAGGAAGAAGAAATAGAATAGGCCAAAATTTAACGGCAGGCGACAGAAATATAGAGGTAGTAAGGGAGTTTATATATTTAGGTGCCCAAATAAATAATGAAAGAAAAACGGAGGAAGAAATAAAACGAAGAATACTCATAGCTAACAGATGTTATTATGGAATCGAAAAACTACTGAGGTCGCCAAACTGAACACGAAAGTCTAAATGTATTATATATAAGACACTAGTAAGACCAGTGGTAACATACGCCTCTAAAACATGGACCCTAAGCAAAGCAGATGAAAACCGGCTGGGAGTCTTTGAAAAAAGAATACTAAGAAAAATATTTGGCCCGGTCCAAGAAAATCAAATGTGGAGAAATAGATACAGCTACGAACTGTACGAAATATATGAAGACATCGACATTGTGAAGACAATAAAGATAGGAAGATTAAGATGGGCAGGGCATCTGATGAGGACGAATGACGAAAGACCGACAAAACGAGCACTAAGAACAGAGTTCACAGTTGGAAATCGAGGAAGAGGTAGACCAAAACTGCGGTGAAAAGACGGAGTAGAAAAAGACCTGAGAAGCATTGGAGTAATCAACTGGAAGAATCAAGCCCAAGATAGAGACAGATGGCGGAGAACCCTTGACGAAGTCAAGACCCACCCAGGGTTGTAGCGCCAACGATGATGATGATGATGATCTTCACAAAATAATTTAAGAGACCGGAAAATTCAACTTTTTTAATACAAGTAGTTTTGTGTAAACGTACAATTACTTTCTAATTAAATAAATTGATTTAAAAGTTCATTAATGGCGACAAGAAACAAACAGTACAGAAGGTAAAAAAGTAGAAATACTAAACTGTATCTCATTGTTAGCTATATCGGCATACAAAACTGAAACAAGGTTCTGTTAGCATATTTTAATGTCTTTTGCAAGAGGAAACGATTACAAAACTCGACGGTAACAATAAAATTATTAAATCCTTATTTTAGCTTTTTTACATTTTCTAAAATTTTAAAACTATATTTTTACTCCATTGTTCGACGCCATAGCAGCAGCATAATACAATACTGCTAGACGCAACAGTAATTAATGTTATGGAACAGGAAAATAGTGACATTGCAGGTTTTCTTTCCAATTACATCAACAATGATATACCGGTATGGAATTTGTACATTTTAAGAATATGAAATATATTTAACAAAATGTATTAATTTTTACTAATTTTCACGAATACAGACAAGAATATATCGTTAATTGAATATTAATTGATATTCATTAAACCGGAAATTCCTCATCACTTGTTAGACAACGTGGTCCATGCATTTCCGTTGGCTTTTCATAACATTACAGCGGGCAATTTATAATATGTATAACACGAAATTTGTGAAGTTATGTGTGCGTGTTTTGACGAACAGTGGTTTGATTGGTTTAACCTATTTGTCGTTGAGCAGCACTGGTAATGTAGTATGTGTACATATATATGACGGTAGAACAAAGGTGGGAAATAATAAAAGAAGGTATCACAAAGACAACAGGCACAGTAGTTGGGTATAAAACGAGGAAACTAATGGCAGCATAAGGGATGAAGAATGTAGAAAAGCAATAGACAAAAGAAACGAAGCTAGAAGTAAACTAATCTAAAGACCAACAAGGAATAGAAGAGAAGAACTGGAGAAGGAACACCACGAAAGTAATGAGAGGAAAGAAGACAACATTGCTGGACTCCCAAATATGAGGCTGTTTCAAAGGAAATCCGGATTGTGATTGTTTATTTAATAACTGAATTGACAAAAAAAATGTTAGTTATCACTTTTCTATATAGTCCCCCTGCCTCTCGATACATCTTTTCCATCTGTCAACCAAATCCTCTATTCCATCGGAGAAGAATTCTTTTGGTTCTGTGCTAAACCATTCATGCACCATATTTTTCACGCTCTCATCATTCGGAAAATGCAGCCCACCTAAATCTCTTTTAAGTGCTCCAAACATAGGTAATCGCTTGGTGCTAGATCGGGAGAATACGGACGATGTTCAATAACTTCAAATCTAAGTTTTTCTATTATTAAAAACTACTAAGTCATTTCACTGCAATTTTATTCAAATCCGTTTATGAGATCCAGAGGTATAAGGGGGGTTGCACTTCGTCGTCACTTTCTAATAAGCACTCCACTAGGATGTTTGGGTGACCGCTAATCCGGTCTTGATATTGCGCACCAAACCATTGTATTTCTTCATTAACTGTAGGAACGGCGAGCTCGCGCCTGATAGATTCGTTAGGAACGTACCACGGTGCGTTTACGATGGTTCTGAGTACTTTGGATTGGAATCTCCTTAGGATTTAGATATTAGATATTTTAGCGGTACCCCAGAGTTGGATTCCGTACGTACGTATCGGTTTAATCTGATTTTGTTAATCTAGTTTAAGTTTATGCCTCTCATCTACTTACGATTTTAAATCAACTATTGAATGTCTATTTGTGACAGATTGTAGTGCTACTAAATAAAAAAAAAGTTTTTCTATTACTGCCTTGGTTTCCATCGAACAATGCCGCCGAGCATTGTCGTGTTGGAGCAAAATATCTTTTGAAAGAAATCCGCATCGTTTTGTCCTTATAGCTGGCTTCAGTTTACTTTTAATAGGTTGCGGTGTGAAGCACTATTGACTGTGGTAACCTTCATCATGTAATCTTCTACAAGTACTCCTTCCTTATCCCAAAACACAGTCAACATTACCTTTCCAGCCGATGGAGCAGCTTTAAATTTTTTGGGTTTTGGTGATGTTGAGTGATGCCATTCTTTTGAAGATTGCTTACATTCTGGCTGAAAATGGTGAACCCAGGATTCATCACCAGTCACTATACGTTTTAAAGAGGCAGTTTCTTCTTTTTCATAACGTGACAGAAGAACAGTTCAAGTTTCAATCCTTCTTTGTTTAGTTCAGGCGTTAATTGTCTAGGGACCCATCTCGCACAAACTTTTCGGTATTTCAACTGCTCAAACACAATATTATGTGTAGAACCGATACTCACATTAATTTTTGAATCAATTTTTTTTAGTTTTATGCGTCTGTTTTGTAAAATGAGCTCTGGCACAGTTCTAATGTTCTTTTCAGTGATTACACGGTTTGCTTGTCCTGGTCGTGGTGCATCTTTCACAGTTTCGGTGCCGTTTTTATACTTGTTTGCCCATTGAAACACACTTGAACGAGCTAAACAGCTACTTCCGTACACCGTAAGCATTCTTGAATGAATTTCAGAAGGATTCACTCCTTCTGGAATTAAAAATCCTATCACAGAACGCATTTCTTCGTTGGTGCAACTTTGAAGTGACGCCATAGCTGTCAACCGAGAAATTAAATTTGTCTTTTGTTCCCAGACACTTAATAATCAATTCATGGCCTCCCTAAATGTGTGAACTAAGTCATTATTTTCATTATTGGTAATAGGGAATGTATTTAACTTAGTTAAAGACGCAATCCGGAGATATGGAAAGAAGAAAAAATCCCAGAAAAACGAAACACCGCAATCATATGCCCCATTTACAAAAAAGGTGACAAACATAACTGTAACAACTCCAAAGGAATATGGCTGCTCTATATAACATATATAAAATATTCACAAGCATACTACGACAAAGAATAGCAGAATATGAAAAGGAAATAATAGGGGAGCATCAGGCAGAGTTCAGAGAAGGACGATCAACCAATGACCAAATCTTCACCAACCGACAAATATTAAAAAAAATCATAATATCAGATTATAATGTACCAATCCATTGACTTCCCGGAAGCCTATGACAGTATAGACAGGAATAGGCTATATGATATAATGGAAGCTTCCGGCATTCCAAACAAGTTAGTAAGATTAACCAGAACAACAACGAAAGACTCGAAGGCCGTAGTAAGAATACAAGACCAAATGACAGACAGTTTCTTAACCACTAAAGGTGTACGGCAGGGAGATGGACTAGCACCAATACTATTCCACATCGCACTAGACAAGGTAATAAGAAACACCAGTGATAATTTCAACAGCACAATAATGAAAAACTCACATCAAATAATTACTTACGCAGACGATATTAATCTGGTGGCCAGAGCAGAACAGGAAATCAATGAAGTATATAGCAAACTGGAAACACAGGCCAGTAAATACGGACTGAAGGTCAACGAAACCAAAACCAAGCTACTACCGATACAACCAAGAAGAAGACTGCACCAAAATTACATAATAAGAGATAACAACTTGGAAATAGTTCAGCAATGATGCAGCAAATATTTAGGATCTGAAATTAACCGTGAAAACGATATCAAACAGAAAATACAACAACGCATACTAGCTGGAAATGGAGCCTACTTCTCACTGTCACATATATTTAAGGCAAAATCAGTCTTAAGACAAACCAAAATCACATTCTACAAAGCCATGATAAGACCGGTGGTGACATATGGAAGTGAGGCGTAGACAATTACCAAATACTCAGATGGGAACGAGGAATTTTAAGAAAAATATATGGGCCGGTAATAAAGAATGAAGAATGGAGAATCCGGTACAACTTCGAATTAAAGCAGATATACCAACAACCAGATATTGTAGAATTTATAAAACTGCAAAGATTAAAATGGGCGGGACACCTGGAGAGAATGGGTGACGATCAAATCCCAAGGAAAGTATATAATGGACAGATGGAGGGTGCAAGGAGGAGAGAATGACCAAGACAGAGATGGATAAACAACATTGAAGAGAACGCCATCGTGTCTTTTGAAATGTTATCATCATCATCATCATCTGACATGGAGCCGACTCGAGGGTCAATCCTGGATAAGCCAGGCCCACCCCATGCCAGTAAGTGGGTAGGGATTCAAGGATAGGGTGGGGTCGGGTGGGGAGTAAAATTTAAATTTGCATTACAAAAAATGTATACACTTTACTAAATAAATTACATTTATATACGTACAAGAAAACATACAACAATTCATTTTTGATCATTGTTGTAAATTGTATTTGAGCTGTTTCAAAGAAAATCCCATTTTTTTGTTGTTTAAATTAAATAAAGAGTAATATCGCTTAGACGTACGACTGCAATAAAAAAAAAGCTCAATATTTGCCGATAAGCAGCATAATTTGATTTCTTATAGAAAATTGGAGGATTGGAAAAAATAGATGGTACCAGAACTACCAAGTATATAGATGAAACAACTAAAAATGGTATTTCTGTAATATAATATCCGAGATCAAAAGATGCATATTTAATTAATACAATAAGTTTTGCTTAAACGTAGAATAAGTTCCTACTTAAATAAATGACTTTAGAAGTTCAAAGTTCAACACGACCACGCAAAAAAGAACAAAACAGCGGGTTTCTAAAAAACTAAATTGTACATGATTTTTAGCCGTATCAGACTGGAAAATTTATTTGGCGTATTTCAACATTTCTTTTTCAAAATACTAAAAATATTAGATTTTTCCATCATATAACAATATATAATAGCAAGGCTGCTCAAGGAAAATTATTCAAAAATTATGGAGATCATTGTTGAAACAGAAAGGTCAAAAAGAAACTTTCGATTTTATCCCGCGGCGTTGTTATATTCGCATGTAGAAAATTCTGTAGCTGATAAAAAGTATAGTATATAAACAAACAGAAGGCGGTAGCGCAGTCATAATAAAGGAAAGTATTAGTCATTATGAAGAACAACATCTTCAACGTTAGGAAATACAGTTATCTATGGTTGGCCTCAAATCCACCAAATAGAACTCAATAGCTGGTACACTTTACTGCCCCCCTTCCAAGCACAATATTTAGAAAGAAGAATACAAAACTTTGCTACTACACCCTGACGACAGATGCATTATAGGTGGAAACTAAACACAAAGAAGATCAAGACTGATTATCACTAAGACGAAACATCTGAGAGAAGCAATTAGGGAATTAAACTGCAACTATCATTCTACTGGAAAACCAACATACTGGCTCACAGACCCACAGAGGGTACCTGACTTACTAGATTTCTTCATCTGCAGAAAAGTGACAATTAACTTTCTAGATATTGAAGAAAACCTTGACGTAAGCTCGAATAATTCAGCAGTGATGTTAACACTGAGTGGTAGGATAATTAAGAAGGAAAATAGATCTACTCTTATCAATCAAACAACTGACTGCGAGAGCTTCAAGATAGAAATAGACAACCTAGCTAACCTGAACGTACAACTAAGGACTATTGAGCAACTGGAAAGAGAAGCTGAAAAATTCACCAGCACCTTACAAAATGCTGCATGGAGCAACACCAGAGTAATTACAGACAAGACTGTTGGAAATGTCTACCCCAAGGAAATCAGAGAACTGGCCAAAGAGAAGAGAAAAGTAAGAAGGCAATGACAACAAACCAGAGATCCTGCTTATAAAACCATATTAATCAATAAAGCTCAACAGCTAAAATAAAATATTCTACAATTAAAGGAAGATTCAATTAACAACTACCTAAGGGAGCTAGCAGCAGATGAACATTTCGTGTGGAAAGTTACCAAAAAATTGAAAAGACAGGGTGGCCCAGCAGGTATAGCTAAATTTATATCTTCAGAATCGACGAACGAATTCGTCTAAAATTTGGGGTGGTTATCTCAAAAGTAATTTCGAATTAAGTGACATAAAAATCTAAAATGGCCGAATGCGGGTTTCGTTGTAAATGACCTAAATATTGAATTTTTAAATGGCACACCCAGTATATTATTGCATATTTGAATTCTACGGATCAAAATACGTACGATACAAACATCAACTACACGTGGAAAAGGCACACATTTAAAGTGATGAATTAGTATTTGTAAACCTTTCAAATATTTTACAACATAACATCGGGCAAGCTTTCCTGCAGGTTACATTTGTTAAATTGTCCAAATTTGTACAATCGCCATTATTTCGCAAGGCAATTCAGCCTTTCACTAATACAACTGTACAGTCCATAACCTAATTTGCTTCCTTGTATCCAAATCTGTACTGATCCTATATAAATTCTATTTTCAAAATAAATGGTTTAAACTATAAGAAAGTGAAAACTGGCTTTAAATAAATGCCCGCGAGTGTAAGTTTTCAATAATTTTTGAATAGGATGCGAAAATTGATATTTATACCTAGGTAATCATTTTACTACTACTCTTTATCTTACGACTCAACCCACTGTTGATGTCCCACAACATGCTTCCCCATCAAGGGGCAAATTGAACATACACTTCCGTAGTGAGGGATTGCCAAGTAAACCAAATCCACTGTAGCAAACTTTTAGAAATAAGCCGTCATTTTTTAATTTTAAAATTGACCGAAATGGATGCCACAAAAGCTTACCAAACTTGTCAAGGCATGGTTATGTCGGAGCAGTTCCAGACTTTTAAAGGCTTAAGACAAGGCGACGTGCTGGCATGCCTACTTTTTAATATAGAGAAAGTAGTGCGCGACTAACAAATCAATACCACAGGAACCATATACACAAGAACCGTGCAGATTCTAGCCTATGCGGAGGACATAGACATAATAAAGAGAGGAATAATAGACAACCAAGAAGCAGTTGTTAGTTTGGAACAAGCCTCCAACATCATGGGACTTGAAATAAATTAAATGAAAACAAAATTCATGACGATACCAAGATCGGAAACGCGCCGTAATAGAATAGAATAAAATATCACTACCGACGAATACAACTTAGAAGCTGTACGGCAGTTTGTGTACTTAGGCTCCCTGATCAACGATGAGTCTAGCACCAGCCTAGAGATTACCAGAAGAATTATGAGGCAAACATACGTTATTATGGCATTAGAAAGCAACTCACGTCCCATATTCTCAACTGGAAATCCAAAATAATCTTTTACAAAACATTACTGAGACTAGTTGTAACTTATGGTTCCGAAACCTGGCCACTAATTAAAGCTGACGAGTCATGCATACTAATATTAGAAAGAAAGGTCCAAAGGAAAATCTACGGCCCTGCCCAACAACAAAATACCTGGCGAAAGCGATACAACCACGAGATATACCAACTATACGGTGATACAGATATAGTAAGGACAATTAAAATTGGACAACTGAGATGGGCAGGGCACGTCATGAGGATGGACGATGACCAACCAACTAAAAAGCTGTTGATGGGTAAGCCAGTGAAAAAAAGGAAAGTCGGGATACCCAAGCGACGATGGTTAGATGCAGTGCAAAAGGATCTGAAGAATATCGGCGTCAGAAACTGGAGGGCTGAAGCATAGAATAGTGACGCCTGGAAAATCCTCGTAGAAGAGGCCAAAACCCACCAAGAGCTGTAGTGCCAAAGATGATGATGATGATGATTATACATAAAGTGCAAAAGGTTCGCTGGAGTAGTATTGAGCAAGCAAATCATGACCACCATTACTATTGCTATTGTAAAGAATGCAGGTTCGTGAAGCATTACGGGTAAGGTAATATACCATCAACATTATCAACATAATCGACTTCATGGTTTAAACTTTGGAGAAGCTCTGTTCCCTTCTCATGTTTTCATCTGCAACTGGTTTCTCCATCCTGTCTTTGATGGGCCGCACTACTTTGTCCCATAGATCTGCAACGTAGTGCTTGTTTAAGAATACGGCAGTCCCCCATGCGAATTAAGTGTTCCAACCAGTATTTTCAGTATTGGTCTATTTTTTGGTTATATTCAATATGTATAACTCCTGTCGTATTTTTCCGTTTCGTTTTCGATCTAGGAATTTGTAGCCCGCTATCTGTTTTACAAACCGCATTTATTCTGCTTCGATCTGATGTATTTAACCCTTCGTCAAAGGTTCCATAAAGTAGTATTGGGACAGCTATTACTCTGTAGAATTTTAGGCGTTTCCTAACTTGTTGTGAGAGTTGGGTTATGTTACCGTACATGTGATTGAATCTGTTTATTTTGTTGGTACCGTCATTGTTGTCAGTATATGAGAGATTGTAGCCCAAATAATTGAAATTATTAACTTACTCTATAGCTTTGTTGCCAACAATAATTTTTGCTTTAGTAGGGTTAACACCGTTGAATGATAACACTTGAAACTGATATTTGTAGCTCAAATTTTTTTGGTATTATGTTGTGTATATGTACACCAATTTGCAGATTATCTTCCGTATTTGCTATGAGAGCTTGATCGTCAGCAAATAGTGCTGTGTAAACTAATATATTCAGAGGTAATTATTTTGTATTGTAAATCCAATGTAGTTTAATGTTTACCTTACCAGATAGCTATTAAAGGCTATAAACTACACGTCTTAAGTAAAAACACATGTATTGTTTTCTACGGCAACCCTTATTGGAAAATTTGTCGTTCATGCTGTATATTTCACAAACACCTGATATGTAATGTTCGGGGGATTACTGTTCTCGACAGATTGGGCTTGTATGTATCTGAATCGGTTGACATTTACATAGGCTTTCTTTTTTGACGATTTCCGACGGACAACAGGATGGCATTAAAGGCTCTCCCTTTGGCACAAATGGGTTTGGAAATGGAGGTCTCACAACAATATCGTTTTAAAAGGGCGGTTTTAAAAACAGATTCGATCGATGCCGCTCGTTTATTTAAAATACTTGCAATTAATAGTTATGTTGGAGTTTATTAGCGGATATAAATTTCGAAATATGAAACGACAGGGGAAATCTCAAAGCGAAAGAAACAGGAAGCCCCGTAATGAAATGAATTTCGCCGCAGTGCAATAATTTAAACGGGAAGATACGTTAACATGCAAATAAAATAACTTACATTTCTAGGGACTTTGGTATTGGTCGGGAAATTTCTTTTCTGGCTCGTAGAAGGATTAATACGGATTTGGTTAGGTATGGAAATGCGATAGCGACCTCGCAGGTAAACATGGGTGCCTCGCGAAGGGGGAGGATTTTCGCCGAGCCAAGAAATTTTCTTAACGAGCTTTTTCAACCGCGGAAAAGTGGAGATCCGTGCATGGTGGTAGTTTTCACGTAGCCAGATCTTATCGACAGGCGCCCATACAATCACAGAAATAAATTCAGGGCATACTGCAGTCACCCTCTCAGCGTTATTGTATCAAAACTAAACAATTCCGCAACAGCAATAGAATTTCCGCTCCAGTTTCTTTAAAATAATACATCTGCCGTCTAATAAAAAATCAATTGTTTAGCTGTAACAAAGAGCGGCGGTGGAATTATTATTAGCTGTTACACCGCGCAACAAAAGAAAAGTAACAAACACCCCCAAACGTAGTGTGCCATATATTATTCGGTATATCGTTGACTTTGGACGCGGCAGGCGTTGACCCGTGTTATGGAATTGCAAGTGTGGTCAGTCCGACCCCGTCGGAATTGAACTTGGAGACGAGAATCTTTCCCTAATCCCGAGTAAGAAGGGAAATTTCAAAACATAAACTTGCTTAAAGCTCACAAATTGTGGCTCATAAAAGCAGAAAATGCGATTCATCTCCAAATTGTACATCCTGCTTTCGGGTCGCGCTCGATGTCGGAATTAATTATTACAAAACAATTTACCGAAACAGCAACTAAGCAACCGCCGGGATTACAAACATTATTCTAAATTTTAATTTGCCCGGGATTATAAAATAATTAGTATATATGAACTTACGATATTTCTCCAAAAGCGGCGAAGGCTTCTCTTAGCGTTTGCGTTTCTATTTCGGGACTCAGGTCCCCGACGAAAATATGGTGGTGCTCTGAAAAGAAAATTACATTAATAATTGAGCGGCTAAAAGGCACAATTGTACACAAAACTAGCACGTAGCTTCCAGGGCTAAATTAGCTGGTAATCTGGGTTAGGGGCATGTTGGAAGCCTGCATTGCTACGCTTTGCACATTTCATTGAGACAGGAGCTGACCGCAAGAAAGGACCGATCAGATGTGGCTGCCGGGTATCGATCTCCTTCCGGATTAAAGGCAGGACATCTACATCTTGCGACTGTCCGCCGTCGCAACGTTCCCGAAACCTAAATAAGGTTTAACCAAGATTGACCTGACTGAATTTTCGAACCGTTTCATTCATAAACTGACCTCTGTCTGTTATACGCGCCGAATTCGCATTTACGACCTCTTCGATGAAGACGCGTCAGATCTTAAAACGACATTTCGTGCTTTTCTCATTTGGAAAATCTTGTTTCAAACAAAACCCTTTCTTTTTTTCCCCGCCTCAAAGATGTGGAAATCATTTGTATTCCCAATTTCTAAAAATATCTCACCTGTTTGTAGAACATGTGCATACCGCTATAGCTTTAGTTTCGTTTTGATTCATAAAACCTATTAAAATTATAGTATTTTAAGGTTTTCTTCTATTAAACCATACATAACATATCCTGCTTCATAGTGTTTCTTGTGAAGGTTTGTGTACGTCTAACGACTGAAAATTGTTTAATATCAATGGTTATCGTGGGTATCATACAAATGCTTTTCAAATTCGATATTTCTAGAAATGTACTTATGAAATGTTTAACCATACAAAACTATCCAAAACACCGGCGGTTTCCGTCAGATATTTTCTATTATAACAGACGGTTAATTAGGATTTGAAAATGGGCATCGAGGTTATATGTTTCGTTTACGTCTGAGGAAAATTTAGTTAATGTTCCGAAAATTTTTGTAAGAAAACTGCTCCGGATGTGTATCTGAATTCAAAATATTACTTATGTAACTCATTTTCATACTGGCATTAATTCCAAGCTCGAACTGTCGTCAACATCGGACAAAATATTTTTATTTTTCATTTCGTTGCATTTGTTCTTTGTTGCGGATTCGCTTAAAAGTTAGAAAAATGCTCAGCAACAACGGTCTTCTGTAGCTATAGCGGAATATTTAAAATGCTGAGATAATTCACTCCTTGTGATATCTACGTGCCTAAAGATATCGGCTTTGTTTAGCTAAAGTGAAATATTATAGATGCTAAGCAAATTGACGCCTCCTTGTGATATTCACGTACCTAAAAACATCGGTTTTCTGTGGCTAAAGTGAAATATTTAAAATACTGAGCTAATTGACGCCTCCTTGTGCTATTCACCTTCCTAAAAGCATCGGTCTTCTGTAGCTAAAGTGAAATATGTAAAATGCTGAGCTAATTGACGCATCCTTGTGATATTCACGTTCCTAAAAACATCGGTCTTATGTAGCTAAAGTAGAATATTTAAAATGCAGAGCTAGTTGACGCGTCCTTGTGATATTCACGTTCCTAACATCGGTCTTATGTAGCTAAAATGGAATATTTACAATGCTGAGCTAATTGACGCGTCCTTGTGATACTCACGTTCCTAAAAACATCGTCTTATGTAGCTAAAGTAAAATATTTAAAATGCAGAACTAATTGACGCATCCTTGAGATATTCAAGTTCCTAAACTATCGGTCTTATGTAGCTAAAGTGGAATATTTAAAATGCTGAGCTAATTGACGCCTTCTTGTGCTATCCATGTTCCTAAAAATGTCGGTCTTCTGTAGTTAAATTGGAATATTTAAAATGCTGAGCTAATTGACGCTTTCCTTGTGATATTCATGTCCCTAAAAATATCGGTCTTCTGTAGCTAAAGTGGAATATTTAAAATGCTGAGCTAATTGACGCCTCCTTGTCATATTGACGTTCCTAAAAACATCGGTCTTCTGTAGCTAAATTTTAATATTTAAAATGCAGAGCTAATTGATGCCTCCTTGCGATATTCACATCTCTAAAAACATTGGTTTTCTGTAGCTAAAGCGGAATATTTAAAATGTTGAGCTAATTGACGCTACCTTGTGATATTCACGTTCTTAAAAACACTGACTTTCTATAGCAAAAGTGGAATATTTCAAATACTGAGCTAATTGACGCCTGCTCGTACTATTCGCGTTACATACTAGGTTCTACAGACACTGTTTACGGAACTGTAAAATAAAATCAAGTCAGACATTGTAATTTTTTTATTATTAAATTGTCAAAATTTATATTTTCATCTTTACTAATTGCGCCTTTTACTTAGTTCTGGGCTGTTCAGAAAAGAGATGATGGTGTTAAATTATTATTCCATTTGTTCTGTCCAAAATATAAACAAAATTTGCTTTTCTTCTTAGTACAACAAATCAGATTTGATATGAGAAACAACTTAGTATTAGAAAATTCCCTCGAAATGATATATTATTACTTTATAACATATTTTGGTCGTTACCTGTGCGATGTTCTTGCAAAGTCCTAGAATCATTTTAAATAACACTAAATACGAGTTTTAATGGTACCAAACGTTTATGTTCCTTGTTACTGAAACCAAATTAAGGACGATTTTTAAACTAGTTGTATATGGTCTTGAAAGATGGGAAGTGTCACTGAGTAAAACTGTACATTTTCACATTTCTAAAAACGAATTGCAGCGGACTTTTCATCGTTATGAAACCGGCTCGAAAGCTATAAATCTGAAGTGGGCAAATTAAATTACTAGAACGGAAATCATTGGAGTACTCTTTAAAAACAACTTGATTTGTAAACCAGCCATTAATGGCGTTTCGCTAAAGTACCTAGTCAATTACAAGCAAATTCTATATTCAGGTACGGAACGGTCAATTATAAACACTAGAGGCGCATCAGCCAGTAAAAATTCGGATAAGTTGCCATTTAACTTGATGTATGTTCGAATAACAATTCCCACTAAGTGCTGAAAGAGTTCCCAAACTTTCCAGTTTTTCCCTTTGCGAATTGAATCATTTCCCATTTACTCACAGTGGGATAAATACAGATTTATTTGTTATCACGGATGCGGATTTTGATATACCTATCAAAGCGTGATTTATAACGAGAATATTTAAAAAACAATCATCATTAAATTAAATTAAAAATATCGTCACCTATCCCAATTAATTTTATCCAAGAAATTTCTATAACGGCATTGAAAATAAGCTGATCTTTTGATGCGTACTTCCAGTTCTTACATTCCCTCGTCGTTTATTATTAAAATTGGATTTCTATTACATTCTAGCTTGGTGCAAAATAAAAATGAGAATAAAGATCTAGCTACCAACATATCGTGTTCTTCAATCATATCTGCATACAACTGCCCGTTGTACAGATTCGTAAGAATTGTTATGGACTAAACCTTTCTCTAATTACCTTCTTAGCATATAATTTAGCGTAGCGAAATTGTATGTGGATAAACTGTACGGACCCAACGCCTTTTGAGCTATCTGAAAATTTCATTGGCGCCACTTACAGTGGCGCCCATCAACCTAAAATTGTTAAGAACAACTGGGTCAAGTGATACGTAATTTTAAAGTTTTCTTAAATTAAATGTCTTTCATATTTATTTCACTCGTGCCTTAAATACTTTTATTTTCAATAAAATAGCGTAATCCGTAAACGCTAGGCCATGTATATTGCGAATTTGCTAAATCGAGAATTAGTATTTATCGTTTTTTTTTCTTTAAATTGGCATTCTAAAATGTTTGATAAAGTCAATACTGACTTTATATAATTTGTTCTTGGTTTATGCAACAAGTTTTTTCGTATTATGGTTTTTATTAATACAGCAAAAAGATGGTCTACATTCTTTTAACCGCCACCCTGACTTGTAAGTACTTGTAATAAACATTCATAAACAGATGGCTTTTCATTTGCGATATTTGCAAGTTTAAACGAAACATATTATATACAAGAGCTCACGTACGGAGGTGTGGCTGTTTATATATTTTTAATAATTCTATCCAATTATACTACATCTTGCATATTGTAGAAAACGTATCATAATATTCCCAATCCATACAATAGACTGTTCATTCCTTTTCTTGCTCTATTATGTCACGTCGCATAAAGTTGTTTAATGAATCGTTGTGGTTTCTGACCAAATTTTTGAAACATAACAGAGTTACCGCCTCTGTAATAGGATACAAAGCTTTACAATGATATGTATGGTCTGCTTAAAAATCTATAGTAGTACTATGAAATACAAAATGCTCAAGCCTACGAGATGTGGTATTATAAAAGAACGCATTCGTAACTAACGAAGAAACCTTCCGAAACAAAACATAGTTAGTAACAACACTAAAAAGAAGAAAACAGCATAGTTTGGTCACATTATGACTTACGACACATATACCAGGATGTTACAGTTTTTGTTGGAAGGAGAAATCGAGAACGGGAGAACTAGAGGAAGAAGACGTAATTCTACCGAAGAAAACAGTATTTTTGGTCTAGTTTAATTTCTCTGAATTTGATGATACAAAAATAAATTTCAGCAGGAATTGGTACCAGATGAGAAAGCATGAAGTTGTACAAAAATGTTGAAAAGCTTGTATTTGCAAGCTAAATTTTTTATACAAAAACACAAAAGAGTTTTGCGAATATTTCTCAATTTCTACGTGACATGGACATTTTACCGGGGAAATTATAAACAAACACACGAGCTGTTTTGGCTTGCTACTGTCATATAAGTTCTCCAATATCAAAGTTCGCCTTGAAGGCAAAACTGTCAATCAAACCAGCATGTTTTTTGTTGGTTAGAACGTTTTGCGTAGCATATTAATGCCGTGGGTTACGTTTTACAAAATAAAAGATTATTTCTAAAACCTGTAGATAAAGCACAATAATGTACGAAATGTTTTTAAGAGTAACGTCCAAAATGTGGAAAATCGAGGACACGTACGTAGTAGTATATGAATTAGATCAAGAACGTTGAAAAAATTGCAGGCAGATTTCAGTGAAGTCTGCGTAAGTTTAAAAATCACGAAGGAATATTACGCAAACTTGACGTATGACGGCCGCAGTGCAACTACGAGTATGTCCTATCAAGTTTCTGAAATACTGCGTCAGCTTGCACGTTCTACGTCAGAAATAATGTTCCCATTTACGGAAAAATTCCTGAAACTGGAATGGCGAATGGGCGCATTGCATGTATTACCATCTTCGCATTAGATACGGTTGCTGTCGTTGTGATTAATTTAGTTTGCAACCACGCTGAACCCAATTCTTACGCCTCTAATTAAAATTTTACAGCAGAACTTTAGTAACAAAACACATTTTTTGCCAGTGACTTTAAAACTTTTAACATTGCAGTTTCTTAAATTCCGGTTTAGCTAATAATCCTGGCTACTGTTATTACAAAGATAAACATGAGCGCGGATGTATTAAATTTGTTTCCTAAACTTCGAAAATCTCCTTGATAGAACACGTTTGTAATTTCACCAAATAAGGTAATGCAAACAGACATTTTATACTTTGTCAAAGTAAAATCGCTACCAAAAGTTTAATTCTTTAATTCATTTTCTTTTGTGGAATTCCACGTATGAACACTACATTTATTTGTGCGAATCAACGCACATAACATTAAAAAACGTTTTCCCAAATGTCCTACATAAAAACAAATTCGTGTTTTCCATTTTATATTTGCAATTCAATCCAACTCGGATATAGTGTGCAAACTGCAGTTATTCATTCATTATATCCGGGAAGTTTGCAAAAATGATTTACGGTATTACACATCTTCCAATATTTCTCTCTCTAGTCCTTTTTGCTCCTGAAGTAGCGTAGGACGCTTGGAGGTGTTTCTATAGCTACAGTTAAAAGGTGGCAGAGTTGCTAACCATGCGCATCATCTCTATCCTATTCTGATTTTGCTTTACTAGTGCGTGTTGAGTTGGGTTGAGTTTACTGGCTTCTTTCCACTTTCGTTTGTCATAAATTTCTCACTTCGTTCCATCCCTTGTTTATTGTTGTATATTCGTCTTCTGTGTTTCTATTCCATGTTCTTACTGGTATTTTTTGTTTCCTTTTTCCTTTGATGGTATATTCTACTGCTTGTTTTATGGGGTATGTATTTGGTTTTCTTAGAGTAGGAGGTGTTTAAATTAAGTAATGAGACTAATTTTTTTCAATTTTTTTATTCGAATAAAATTACAATTCCACATTGTCACCTTCAAAGTAACTGCCTTGGGAAGCCACACGGCGTTGTAGACTGTTCTTCCTCTATTCATGGCAGTGCTGGAACTAGGATAGTGGAATAGCCTTCAGCTGGTCGGTTACAGCTGTGTGAATGTTTTCCAGTATCCCAAAATGACGTCCCTTGAGCTGATTTTTCAGTCTCGGGAAGAGGAAAAAGTCACAGGAACTCAAGTCGGGCGAATAAGGAGGCTGAGGAGCCACAGGAATATTCTTACTGGCCAAAAATAGTTTATTAAAATTGCTGTGTGACAGGGCGCATTGTCGTGATGCAATACCCAGTTGTTCTTGATGTTTGGTCTCATACGCATGACCCTTTTTCGAAGTTTTTCACGAACCTCTCTGTAAAAGTGTTGATTAACCATTTGGCCTTGAGGCAAAAACTCTTTGTGACGATTCCCTGGCTATCAAAAAATGCATTTGATCTTCAACTTGCTCATTCGTCCTTGTTTTGGCCTTGGAGAGGTTGAAGGGTGCCATTCCATGCTTTGGCGCTTGATTTTCAAGTCATACTTAAACACCCAAGACTCGTCACCAGTAATGACACGTTCCAGACAATAGGGATCATTTTCAATGGATTCCCAAAAATTAAGGCACCTTTTCCTCCTGATGTCGTTTTGGTCCTGCGAAATGTTTTTCGGAACCATTTTTGCGCAGATTTTTCTCATCGCCAATTCATTGGTCAAAATCTGATAAACAGTGGTGTGAGTCAAATTCAACTCTACCCCGATCATACTGACTGTCAACCGACGATCTGAACGCACAAGATCCGGGACCCTGACGTCTTTTTCATTGCTTCTTGAAAATGAAGGCCTTCCGCTGCGAGGTTCATCTTCAATCGACTCTCCCTTCTGAAAATGCCTCAAACCACCGAAAACCTGGGCCCTTGACAAAACGCTGTCTCCGTAGGCCTGTCGAAGTTACAAAAGTGTCTGTTGCACTGTGCCCAAGTTTGAAGCAAAACCTCATAGCACACCGTGTCTCGAAATTGATGTCACTCATTTTCAGAACGCACTAGAAAAAACTGTTTCACGAAAAAAATCGCTATGGACAACCAAATTACTCTAGCGAGTTGAAACTCGTACTGAAGGCATATCACATGTTCAGCTGCCGCCCCTTCGACTCCCGCGTCCCCAGTGTTGCCAGATCAAACGCTACGCTACCAGTCTCATTACTTAATTTACAAACTTCGTGTGTACTACCTAACTTTATTTCAATGTTTCTTTTGCTTCTTCTGTTATCATCGTTTACACTTCCGTGATACACAAACTCGTTGACATTTTCTAATATTTGTCCATCCAACAGAATCTCGGTGGGCTCGTTTGTGTTGATGCGTTGTTTTTGATATATTGATACTTAGTCCTGTTTTGCAGCAATTTTCAGTACGTTAATTTTTTCTTGCATATGTTATAGTTTTTCCGTTATAAGATATCGTCTGCAAATTCAACGTCTTCTAGCAATTGTCCAAATCTCCATGTCAATCCCTTAGTATTTTTCATTCTATTCTCATAAAGCGGTCTACAATTAGGCGGAATAGCCTTGTCTAACGCTACTGTCTATGTCGATTTTTTCCGTCCTTTTCCCATTATGTACCACCCTTGCCGTGTAACCTTCATATACCAGCTTTATTATATTCATAATTTTATTTGATAATCCATATATTTGAAGCGTTTCCTACAACATGTTTCTGTCTATTTTGTCGAAGGCTTCTTCGAAATCAATAAAGCCAAATGTATCTCTTTTTGCCACTCTATGACTTCTTCAATAATTATCCTCAGCGTACATATGTGGTCGACGCAGGATCTTCTTGATCTAAAACCAGCTTAATTTGTTCTTAGTTGCGTTTCTACTTCACTTTTCATTCTTTTAGTACAATCTGCGTTAATATTTTGCTAGCACTGAGCAGTATTATTGCCCTCCAGGTTTTACACCTCGTTCTATCCCCTTTCTGGGTACTTTGATAATTAGTCCTTCTGTCCATTCGTTTGGCACTACTTCTTCATCCCAAATTTTATTTAGTAATTTGTGCAAAATTACAACATTTGTTTCCATTCCAGCTTTAATCAATTAATTGGATATATCGCCCACTCCGGTTGCTTTGCCATTTTTAAGGTTTTTGATGGCTGTTTCCATATTCTGTTATTTCTTCCGTGTTCATGTTACATTGTGATATTCTTCCTGCTCGTTGTAGTCTTTGTTTACTATTTCCTGTTTCTTATATACTTGGTAGAAGTATCCCTTCTATCTGTTGAGTATAGTTGTTTCGGATTTTAGTAAATTCCCTTCTGCATCGCGAATGTGCGACGTTGTGGAAGTTTTTCTTCCTGATCATTATTGTATAACGTCTTCATATCATTTTGTAATGCTGCTTTTTCTGCTTTTCTCAGTTTCTCTAGTTCTGCTTTTTCTATTGGTCTTGTTTCTACTAGTAATCTTTGTTCGATATTTTTTCTTGTTTCGATCATATCCCATGTTTGCTTTCACATCCAATCTTTGGTTGTTTTTACCTTGATTTCAACTACGTATTCTGGCGTTTATTTTGTAGCATTTCTATGTTTTCTCCATAGTTGTTCTATTGTTAAGTCTTATTTATTTCTCCCTTTTCTCTATATTTATTGTCTAGTCTAACATGGTAGTCTTTCTGCACACCTGTATGTTATATTTCGTCCCGTTATGTGTTCTTTTGGTTTTTCCTTTTAATGTTATTTTAAATTTAGCCCGAACTAGTATGTGATCAGAGCTTACATCTGCTCCTCGCATTGCTCTTACATCTTGTAAGCTATGTTAGTGTCTTCCTTCTATGGCTACATGATGTATTTGGCAGTGGCGGCTTGTACTAAAGGTCACAAGGGCACGTGCCCACCCAACCACCAAGATAAACACAGAAAGAAATTCGCATGTAATTCAGTGCATTATTTTAATTTCATTATTTTAACGATGGTATAAAATTTTCCTTCCGCACCACAAGCGCGGCTAACAGCCTCAAAACTATTTTTCGGGGCACGCTCTGATTTGTTCCACATGCAGAGCTGATTCGGTTGGCTATCGGTTATCTTCGCTATACGCGATATACCAGGCCAATGGGGCACCGAGCGAAGCGTTCCCCATTTAAAGTCAACGTTTGACTTTCGACCGTAGTGTTTTGTTTCGCGCAATCGCGCGTCTGAATTCAAAGACGAACGTGATGTTTTTTCAATGATGGAAGTTAATTGCGTGCAAAATCTTTTAAAAAACCCGCTATCATTTGAGGTAACAAATAAACTGTTTTGTTTTATGTGCTTAATTTTTAAGAAAGAGGTTAGTGCGTGGAATAAACAAGGAGTGAATGATTTAAAACACATTGCAGAGAGGGCAAAGAAACGCAAATCTTCCGTTTCTCACATGAATGCGTGCATGGATTTTAGTGTTTTAGGCAAAGTGGACATCCGTGAACAACTAGAGGGTGCTTATTTGCTACATAAAATTAAGTACAACGACGACGTGGAAAAAA
>JABXWE010032653.1:0-28206 GCA_014611495.1 Limonius californicus | reverse complement strand
TGTAGTATTAATATGTATTAATTAGTTATGACGACATTTGTTTATTAATTTATTATGGGCACGCTTACATTGTGTGTTATACATATGGGATTAAATTTACATATTAATTGTTTATGACAACGTTGTGTCACTATAAATGTAGGGTTAACCTCAACTTAATCACTATACATGTAGTATTAATATGTATTAATTAGTTGTGAAGACATTTGTTTATTAATTAATTATGGGAACGCTTATATTGTGTGTTATACATATGGGATTAAATTTACATATTAATTATTTATGACAACGTTGTGTCACTATAAATGTGGGGTTAACCTCAATTTAATCACCATGAAAGCGGGATTAATTCATATGTAATTAGTCGTGAAGACGCTTGTTTGTATGTGAATATAAACATGTGATTAATCGGTAAATTAATTAGCCATAAAGATGCTTACTTGTGTGTCACTTTAAATGTGGAATTAAACTGTATAACAAACAAGAAGGCGTTCGTTTGCGTGTACCTATAAATTTGGACTGCAGCTGTATATATAACCATGAAGACGTTTATTTTGTGACTGAAAATTTGGTATTACGCTGTATATTGCATGGCTTTGACAACATCTGTGAGTTTGTGATCCTAAATTTAGAATTAACATGTATATTAACTTGTCGGGAGGACGTTTATTTGCGTGTTTCTGTAAATTTGGAGTTAACCTGTACATTAACTAAACATGACGAGTTTATTTTGTGTTCATATTTGATACAAAATATTGAGATTATACGTTGACATAATGATTGATGAATGTAAGATCTAAACCTACTTGGATTTTCTGTGGATTAACAGTATAGGTATTTATAGCGAAACCTTCGGAAACCCAAACGAACCTGATGATGTTTTCCCTAAATTGTTAGACCCTTTTCCAGAACTAGTTGCTTCTACAGCTAGGCGGGATATTTTTGTCGGCAATCAATAATTGTTCCCGCACTGTGTACATATTCCCTGATATTTATATTTAGTTCGGCCGAATATTTTCCCGCACCCCAACGCGCTAAAACATGAATGATCCTCCACTCAACCATCACGATAATATATAATCTGGAAATAGGATTTGCAACTCCACAAGCTGATTGATAGTTTAAAGCCAGATTTAATACGAATAATTGAATTAAAATTAACGCGGGAAATCGCAGTCGATATCGTGGTACTATGAAAAGCGGAATTACGAAGATGTTAACAATAAATACCAGTGCCCCCAAAGGAAATTCTGTAGTACACTTTGCAGTGTAATTTCTATTTTGATGGCTTTAATACTAAATGAGTAATAGAACGAATTGCACAAATTAATTGCCATTAATTGTTTGTATTAAATCAACTTAAATGCGGTGTGGAATTGCGAACCATTTTCATAGGAATTGTTTCTGTTTATCTCGTGGAAAGCTTGGAAGGTGTCATTATTCTGTGCAATATTTTTTGAACGCGTTTGAGGCTTCCAATTGTTTTCGTAAGAGCAATTTTATCATCGTTAACTGTTGGTATCCTGGATGTTTTGGCAGAATTCCTAATGGGATCTAACCAATATTTATGGTCTTTTCTTATCCTCATTTGTATTCCTTGGTTTTGGAAGTACGCACAAACGGTTTTATTTATCCATCTAGGGGTTTTCAGTGTAGACATACATTTATGAAATATTTTGATTAATGAAAAATTACCCCTTGCAAGTTTAAACGTTTACTAGCAAATATTAAATAGATCACTCCAGTAAATCCAATTTAAATTAAATTTGCAAAGGTTCCACTCAGTTATTGACACTTATTCCAGAAATTTCGTAAACGAATACTCTTCGAAATTCCTTGTCTGTTATTAGGTAACAAATATTCTGACTTCAATCGGGCAGAACGAATAAATTTTAATGTAGTTTACTGTGTCGAGATTTCCATTAACCTGGAAGTGTAGCCGAATTTTAATCTTTAGGTCAGGAAAATGTCAAAGAGCACACGGAAGGCGGTTTGGCTCGATTAATTGGATTATAGGATTAACATTTAAGATTCTTTTCGTGGTAAAAATATGTTTCAAACGGCTGTCTCGGGTGGATGCAAATCTTATATGTTTGAATTTCTACTTAACTCCACGATCGAATTTTTATTTCTTAATATTTTGATGTTGTATAAATTTTATGAGGGTGAATGTTCCCAAGTCACCCACTATCCTCCCACTAGATGAAAACGAAATGCGTGTCGGATTTTCGGCTAAAAATATTGAACAGTTTGCAACGCTATTACCTCAACTGGTGCTCCTCTTAAATCAAAATAGTTCCAACGTCGTTACACCTGGGCACGTTCACTTTCTATATTTAGCGCCTTTTTAAACCCACTACTTGCATTGCGCAACAACGAATAACTTGCGTTTTAAAAATACCCTAGAACTCTTGTTTCAGAAATAGCTCTGGACCAAGTTTAAAGGCTGAATATTAGGCGGTAGAATTCTTATCCCTCGTTATTTATTTATTATTGTGCAAAGAACTTTGAGCTTTGAGGTCGGCGAATTCTGATTTTTTATCATTTTTTGGCTTGAAGGAAGGAAGGAGGACGATGTTACTGTATCAAATATAAATATATTTGGAATTTTTATTTTTAATTCTAATTCTAACTTTCAAAGTGTTTGTGGAAATAACTGGCAGCTTTTTTAACGGTTGTTTTATTTTAGAAAGTTAGTACGGCAATAGAACAATTACGTGTTTTCCATACAGAATTATAAATAAGAATTTGTCAGGTCAGCTTTATAAAGTTTTCCTTAATTTTCGTCTATATAATATTGTTTTTATTGCTGTGTTATAATGGAAATATCTTTTTTCACATCGAAATAAATTTAATAATTTATCCATCTGTTTTTGCTCTCGACGAAATTGCAAAATATCTAACCGTCTGAGATCTGAAAAATTCTAGCCTAACAAAATACGGCGCCACGATTATGGGCCGCCTAAAAATATTACAACCAACCTTGGTCGCTATCTGGTACTTACTATTGTTGAGCTTTTATAATTGCTATTTTTAACAGGATCGGCAAGGCTAAAACATAATCTTTAAGTTATTTATTAAAAGAGTTACGCAAGAAAGGGCACGTGTGTAGAACAACTACAATCAAAAATCCTATATCGTGTTACCATTGTAGGAATGGATTTTTGTTTAATATAGCACTATACAGTATACAGTAAATCTGTTGCTTGATGTGACGTCTGTTTCGGTGTTTATAGGAACCCAAAAGATGAAAGTATTGTTTTGATAACCGCTTGGAGAAAATACACATTTTGCTACATTTTTATTTTTTACTTTAGTGTGAATATCAACCATTTTTCAATTAGATAAAAAGATATTGTCTTGGTAGTGGTAAACTCGCAATGGGACCAGGTGGAACTCAAAATCCGAATAGGAGAGCAAGAACAGCCTTTGCTAAGATTAGTCCGGTCTTAAAAACCTCTCATTTAATCCTAGATATTAAATTGAGACTGGTGAGATGTTATGCATTTCCGGTATTATTATATATTCCCCGAACTGAACATGTAACGAACAAAGAAGTAATGAGAAGACGAAAAAAAGAAGTTGAAATTGTTAAAACCGCAAAGAAACGGAAACTGGAATATTTTGGGCATGTAATGAGGCACCCAGAGAGATTTAAACTATTACATCTGATAATCCAAGGGAAAATCGAAGGAAAACGAGAACCTGATAGACGCAGAATGTCCTGGATGAAGAACTTAAGAAATTGGTTCAACACTACAACTACAAAACTATTTACAACAAAGTAAAAATAGCCATATGGATCGCTAACATCCGATAACGCATACGCAGAAGAAGTGGTAAAAACACAAGAGTGATCGGGTTAGAAATAATACCGTTTGCTGTAGATAGATGGCAGCAGGTAGCTGTACAATAAAACATTAATGTAAAAATCCCCACAGTATCCAGATATCTCTGCAAAACTCGAGCAATTGCCATAAACCTCCAGGAATCTTCGGAAAAAGCCTGCAATACCAAAAATTAAAAAAACTGAAATTTCTACTAAAACCTAGAAATTCTTATTAAAACCTAGAAATTCTTACCAAACCTAAAAATACCTATCAAAAGAACTCCAAAACAGTTCTGAAATGCCCATGAAACCCTATAAATCTCTACAAACGCCCAGGCAGCACTACAACAACCCAGAAATCCGTTAAAACATGTATAAATCTTTACAGCAACTCAGCATTTTTCAATTTTTCGGAACAATCGAAAATATTTATCAACCTTTACTTTATTAGAACGTTACGTTAGTTTTAAAATTTGAATATTTAAGTATTGCGTTCATGGTACTTATAATATAAAAAAAAATGTTAACAAAACATGGGTTGGTTGCCATGGTTTATCACCTTAAACCCTTAAAAGGAATCGGGATGTTGTATACACTATAAAAGTAGGAACCTAGAAATCCTGATAAAAAGATCAAATTTCTACAAAAATCCTACATCGCTGCAAAAAAACCTTTCAATTCCCACAAAAACGATAAAATGTTTAAATAATCTAGGATTTTTAAAACTTGGATTATAATTTACATGATTATAACATCGGAACCAAATTCCGAATTCCTACAGAAACCCAGCAATTCCTACAAAATAACAACGTAAAACATCCTAAATTATCTGGAGTTTTGAAAACCCGGGATGGTTTTGCATGTTTAAAACATTATGACATTGTCCTGTTATTGTACAATGACCTTAAAATATCCAAAAGATTAAAAAAATATTCAAGAACTGACTAACGACGAGCTACACTCTTGGTTCTACGTTAACAATCCTTCAATTGCGGTAGGTTTTCTTTATGTGGTAGATTTGCTCCTTACCGTTGATGTTACACCTTCTCAGTAGAAATAAATCGTGTTAAACTGGTATAACCGTCGTCAATAATATAATTAAAAGCAACCCTTTAAGGAAGGAAATTTAATTTTAAATCTACCGGTATTATTATTTACCAAAAAAGTTGGGAAAATTCGGTTCTATTTATTTCCAGAAGAGCCCTATTGGGAATAAGTGTGAAAGTGAATAGGGTCTAATATTAAAAACAAAAGTTTAGTCGGTGTTCCGTTAGTTCCGTCACCGACAGTTGTTAAAGTTTAAAAAAGTTCCACTTAACAGTTGGTTTTTATTCATTCATTCATTAAGTAAGAACGCTGGTGACAGCTGGTTTCTATGCTATATTCCGTTGCGTAGTAGAGGCACATACCCATTTTTTATGACAACTAATGAGTTTAACGTAGTAGCAAGTCAGGGTGGCCTTTTTGTTAGAAAAGTTTGACAACTGCTGTATCAGTTTTGGAATTTTGAAGAATTAACACTCTAGTTTTCTTAGAAATGTACGCAGCAAACCCTGAATTTGTTTTTGTGACACAGTCGTTCAGAAATCTAAATAGGAGTTGTATTCCTGTTAGTGTTAATGTTAACACCCGAAATCTGAAAATCCTGGAATTTTAAAGGTTTTTGCTTATAGAATACTCTTCCGCATTTGATCAACTTAAAATCTATACGAACTCCAGAAAGAAATCCCTCAATTTGGTTTGTCCACCGGACCGGATCTACTTAATCCGTAATCAGGGCAAATCCGGGTCGTTTTCATCTCTAAAAGGGGTCCTTCTAAACTTATTTTGACTAGTAGTCAAATTCTGAAACAGATCTGGTAAAAGTTGATTACTTGCAAAAAAGAAAAAAGGATTCCTCAGCCCTTTTCTTTCTTCGAACGAAGGAACATAACCCGCGGCGTTCAATATATTGTCTCCTTCCACGCTGCTGATATGCCAAGTCGTGATAAGTTAAACACTCGACAACAAACTTCCGTAGGAATGTTAATCTTGAAAAGCTATTCTAAAACACCGCAAGGATTATATGCGCTAATTATGTATTTAATTATCGGGTTTATCTTTTTTTTTGCTGTAGGTGTCCTCTTTTTTAGACCATTTGAAATTAGCTGCTACTATGAAGTTAAGATAAATGGTGTTTAACCTCAGTACCGCAAAAAATTGATGTTTTTATTTCCACGTTTTCACTGTTGAAAAGTCACTCTCCTACGAGCTGTCACAAACGAACCAAGTAAATGATTATGCTAAATATAAATCCTCTATTGGCAACCATTTCGGTTGATGAGCAACCGGCTTGCTGAAATAAACTGTGCGCTTTGGAAACCCACGGTCGGGTGTTGTAGACCCTAAAAAAGTGAAAGTAAAGCGTGGTCCATTAGTTCAATTACTTCTGATCCACGGCCATCTTGACGCATCAGGGAATTGCTGGAGAAATAGAAAAATATTTCTCCATTTCCACAATAACTGCGCATATCATTTTTAGAAAATTAAATTATTTCCATGCCGTATTCTCTGTATCTCTAAAAGTTATTAATTTTCGTATTTAACAATCAAAGAAGACAGTAAATATTGTATATGATACTTGAAAATTACTTCCAGAAATGTGTAATATTACATTTTATACTTAGTATTAAAATACAAATGTTTATTTTTCAATTACATGATTATGAGGTGATTAAGATACATTTAAAGTGTTCATTTCTAAAGACTATTAAATAATAGGTAAGATTTATATTAACATATTCTTAGTCTGACTATAAGTAAGAGGTCTTTTCGAAATGTATAAGTTTCTTTTCAATTATCCTAACAACGACTTTAAGCTACAGTTCTTTTTGAAACCTAAAACTCTTTTTCAAATATTGTCACTCTGACTAAGCAATAATGCTTTTCGAAACCTAAAAGTCGTGTTCAAATATTGTCACTCTGACTATGAGCAACGCTTCTTTTCGAAACCATTCATTTTCAAATATTGTAACTCTGACTACAACCAACCTAAAAGTGTGTTTAAATATTGTCACTCTGACTATAAACATCAGTAATTTTCGAATCCTAAAAGTAATTTTTAAATATTGTCACTCTTGACTATGAGCAACGCTATTTTTCGAAACCACTCATTTTTAAATATTGTAACTCTGACTATAAGCAACCTAAGAGTATGTTCAAATATTGTTACTCTGACTATAAGCATAGTAGTTTTTGAATCCTAAGCGTCATTTTCAAATATTGGAATGTTGACTACAAGCGATAGTTCTTTTCGAAATCTAAGTGTTTGTCACATATTGTTACTCTAACTATGAGCAACGCTACTTTTCGAAACCACTCATTTTTAAATATTATAACTCTGACTATAAGCAACCTAAAAATGTGTTCCAATATTGTCACTCTGACTATAAGCATCAGTAATTTTCAAATCCCAAAAGTCATTTTCAAATATTGTAATGTTGACTGCAAGCGATAGTTCGTTTCGAAATTTAAAAGTCTTTTTCAAATATTGTCACTCTGACTATGAGCAACGCTTCTTTTCGAAACCACTTATTTTTCAAATATTGCAACTCTGACTATAAGCCACAGTTCTTTTCGAATTGTAAACGTCGTTTTCAATTATTGTCATTTTGACTAAAAGCAACAGTACTTTTCGAAACATAAAAGTCATTTATAAATATTTTCACTCAAACTATGAGCAACGCTACTTTTCGAAACCACTCATTTTTAAATATTGTAACTCTGACTATAAACAACCTAAAAGTGTGTTCAAATATTGTTAGTCTGACTATAAGCACCAGTAATTTTCGAATCCTAAAAGTAATTTTCAAATATTGTAATGTTGACTGCAGGCGATAGTTCTCTTCGAAATATAGAAGTCTTTTCACTTATTGTCACTCTAAGTATGACCCACGCTTCTTTTCGAAACCGCTTATTTTCAAATATTGTAATTCTGACTATAAGCACCAGTTCTTTTCGAATTGTAAACGTCGTTTTCTAATATTTTCACTTTGATTATAAGCTGCAGTACTTTTCAAAACCTAAAAGTGTGTTCAAATATTGGCATTTTATCTATAAGCATCAGTAATTTTAAAACCTAAAAGTCATTTTCAAATATCGTAATGTTGACTAGAAGCGATAGTTCTTTTCGAAATCAAAAGCTTTTTTTTCAAATATTGTCACTCTAACTACGAGCCAACACTTCTTTTCGAAACCACGCATTTTCAAATATTTTAATTCTTACTATAAGTAACAATAATTTTCGAAATATAAAAGATTATTTCAAATATTGTTACTCTGACTATAAGCAACAGTCCATTTCGAAACCTAAATTATCGTCACTCTAAATATAAGCAACAATTCTTTTCGAAATAAAAAGTTATATTTAAATGTTGTCACTCTGACTATAAGCAACTGTTTTCGAAATCTAAAAACCGTGTTCAGATATTGTCACTCTGAATATAAGCAACAGTACTTTTCGAGCTACCAACATCGATTTCAAATATCGTTGCTCTGGTAGTTTGTTTCTTAACCTATTGTTAGTCTGATTATAAGCAGAAGTTTCTCAAAACCTAAGTCGTTTTCAAAATACTGTCACTTAACTAAGAGAAATATTCTTTTTGAAACCTGAAAGTCATTTTAAAATATTGTCGCTTTAACGAAAACGAAATTTAAAAGTTGCTTACACATACACTAGCGCTGATTAGAAGCAACAATTCTTTTTGAAACCCAAAAGTCGAGTGTACGTATAGTTTCTGTGACTAAGACTATAGACAATGGGTCTTTCGGAAATGTCGTTTTTAAATAGCATCACTGTTGACTATAAATGATAGTGTTTTTTTTAAAGGTGGTTAACAAATATGACGATGACTGTAAGAAACTGCCTTTGAAACGTAAAACTCATTTACGAATATTGTGTTACTGACTATAGGCAACAGTTCTTTTGCAAATGTAGAAGTTCTTGTCAAATATTGTCATTCGGACTATAGGCAGCAGTCCTTTTCGCAATGTAAAGGTTGTTGTTAGATGTCTTAATGTTTGCATTAAGAAACAGTTCTTTTCGTTCTAGAAATACTGGAACAAAAAGTGAAAAGTAAAGCCAACAGAAGCCACGTGGCTTCCTAACTGCTTTTATTTTTGTTTTGAAAATTGGAGTTTAATTGCCTGTTAGATTTCAATGCTACTGTAAAGTATTCGAGCTCTAAATAGCACGATGTGCGGACGTAAAATGCATCATATCCTGCGAAGAAGAACTGGAGCTGTCCTTTTGACATATTTTTTTAACAGTGTAGGTATGTGGCTTTAAATATAGAGCATTATTTTTACCAGTGTAGTAAATGGCATCATAAAAAGCGGAACTGACAACTTCTCTCTGACCCGGTGCCAAGATTGGACTAAAATATTAATATTAAAATTATCAACGTCGCCTGCTCGGACCAACACGAGTTTTATTTCTTCAATTAATGCATTTATTACGCTGTTAGTGTTTATGTCCTTCTGTTGTGATTTTATGTTTATTGTGTTTTAGCTTGGGGCTAATTCAATTGTGTCTGCCAACATAAAACTAAACGCGCTGGCATTATTATTGTTGTACTAACAATCTCTGCATAATATTTTGATATCTAGTTGCACCCGAACGATTTATGTTATGCTGCTCATCGTTTATTTTGGATTTCACTACAAGTTGATTAATACAGATTTTTTGAGAATCATTATGAGTTAAGCATGATTTTGCTGAATCAACTCACTTTATAGGAAGAAGTCATTGGATAATTACCATCTTACTCAGGTGTCCGTTGTGTTGCTGAATACTCTAATGTTTCTCTTCAACAAGTTTGCAAAACCTACCAAGTTAAACTTCCCGCCAATTTTGTAACCTTGCCAAATGGAATTTCCTGCATATTTTCAATATTTGCCATTTGAATTTTCGGTCAACTTCAAAAACTACCATTTTTCAAGATTAGGCCGTTACCAAGTTGGAGTTACTTGTTGTACAACCCCCGGTAGAAAGTTCATTTGCCATATAAAACAGAGCGGTAGGTGAAATTGAACAAAGAACACAATCACCACCATGCCCAGGTTTGTTGCGATTAGAATCTTACTTGATTATTAGTTAATATTTCACATCCAACTCCTTAGATAGCCGCAGTAAAACCTGCATGTGGGTGAAATTCAAGGACCAAGTTAAGTTGTAGGTCCCTGTTGTCACCTTCTTCATATGAAATAGAGCAGTAGGTAAGATTAGACAAAGAAGACGATCATTGCTATTGATATCCCCTTTAAAGTTTAACGAAATAATGTTTTAGTTCAAACTCCTGAGCTGGTTTTAATACAATCGCTATGGGATTGAAATTTAAGAGTTCGGGTTAAGTTGTAGGTCCCTGTGTCACATTTTTCAAATAAAATAGAGAAAAAAGGACACAACGGTCACTGTACGTAGATGTAAGTTGTGCAGCATTTAGAATCCTCGTTGAAGGTTAACCAGGGTTCAACGCAATACCTAAAATGGTCCTAGTAAAACCGCTATGGGGGTGAAGTTGAAGATCCCAGGTTAAGTTATAGATCCACGTTTTCAGATTTTCTACATAAAACAGAGCAGTGAGTGGAAATAGCAAGAAGCGCATTTCTCAAATATAAAACTATGCTATGCGACAATCATTTGCAACTTTCCTTTAAAAATAAAATTCATCAAGTGCTACGTCTGGTCAACATTATTATACGGTATTGAAGCCTGGACTTTCAAGAAAAATATAATAAAGAAGCTTGAAGCGTTCGAAATGTGGACATACCGCAGAATACTCAAAATTCCTTGGGTAGAGAGAATAAGCAACAATGAAGTACTAAGAAGAATAAGCAAGGAGAAATAATTAATTAAGAACAGCAAAAGAAGGAAAACCGCGTACTTTTGGCATCTCCTCCGAAATGAAAAATACAAACTACGACAGACCATTGTTAAAGGAAGAATACATGGCAAGAGACCAGTCATGGTTCCGCAATATTCTAATTGGACAGGGAATAGGGATGACTGCAGGACAACTGTTTTGAATAGCTGAGGACAGAGATCAATTCAATCAAGTGGTAGCCAACCTCTGAACACGGAGAAGGCATACGAAAAGAAGCAGTGAGTGGAATAGGACCAAGAACACAATCACCATCATATTTGCGTATAAGTTGTGTTGTATTTAGAATCTTTCTTGAGGATTAACGAGCAAATGCTTCACTTCAATCTTCTGACATGGTTCTAATTCAACCTTCTTCGAGGTGAAGATCAAGAGCATTTGTTGAGTTGTAGGTCCCTGCTGTGACCATAACATATAAAACAAGAAGATCATAATGTTTTTATTGAGAACACCAAAGTAAAACGCTTTTATTTTTTTAATCAAGTCCATTCAATTGTTAAAGAAATAATCGAAACTAGAAAAGCTACACTTTTATAAGGAAACCATCCACTTTAATCCTATAAATAGTGTACAGACGGTATTTTAAAAACTTATCTATAAATTTCAGCAGATCTTGATACTTCAAGCAAATAAAGCGGTTACTGCCCTGCTCAACGGTCAATTGTGTGCTTCGCTGATATCAGAGATAACTTCATCATATTATACGGCTCTTATCAAGTTATCTGAAAGGTTGCTATTTCACGCCTTAAACGCAGAAAGCAGAATTAAAATTCGATCAAAACAAAAAATTCTAAACAATTAAACGATTTTATTGTACAACCTACACAGTAAACATGATAACTACTACTTATAAAGTTCATAGAATGTTAAAGGTCGCACACGAATGCCAACTATTGGGTAACATTAGGACTTAAAACCAATCCCAGATATAAACAAACCCATTGTGTGCTGATTTAAATACATACTCAACCAATTAAAATATTCGGAGTACGTCTGATTGGCATCTCCACTCGACGGTGTTCGTGGCTGCATAAAATTAAAATCCGTTTCTCATGGTAATAAGTCAGGATGTCAACAGCAGATAATACCGCCAAAACACAGCGGCCTTGAAATTTGGTTAACTGTGTGAGCAATCGCACAAAAAAATATTTCCGGTCGCGATACACAATGCAGGCATTTAGATGACGTCATACAGGCGGGAGGGTTCAGCAGAAGCGGGGTTAATGTCAAGGTTGCAGATGTTCGAGAATAACGCCAAATTTTATAGGTTTTTTTCTGTAATTAGCAAGACCAGATGATAGGATATTAAGTTCGAAACCAGATCGCATGGTACAGTCATTATTAGCCTGAAAATATTGATGTCATCATTATCCGTAACTAACAAATTGGTAATGCGACGTTGCTTTTAATTAAGTAATTTGGGGTTTGCAAATAAAAGTTTATGAATTGTTTTTGTCGATTAGAGAATATGCCAATTGCAATTGTTTCATAAAATCCATTGTACTACAATATGTTTATTGGACTGTCTTAAAATATGTTTGTCTTAAATGAAGTAATTGGACATTGCAAGCATTGCACTGTTTGTAAAACATACGTGTAACCATTTCTACACATGTATAGCAAAAAACACCATACAAATTGGGAATCAAAAGTCGTAATAGTAGTATTTAGGGAGTATTTCACAATGTGTATAATTAAATATTCAGGGGAATGTTATTATGGTATATAATGTACACAAGGTTTCCACGTTTTGCTGAAGTATAGGCAAAATGCATAAGAGATAACATTTTACCAGAGTTTGTCTCCTTTGTGCTTTAGTTAAGAACGTAAAATATACCGGTATTGTTAGCTATTGTTAGTGTAATTTAGCCTGAAAAATAATAATTCTTATGTTTAAAATTGAGCCAAAGCTATAAGAAATGTACAATTCAAGACTTTTTAATATCATAGTAGAGTTAGTTAGTTAGTTAGTTATTCTTCCAATCTTCTCTTATATGCCTGTGATGCGCGTTTAGAGTGCCACGAGCATAGAGGCCCTACAGCTTAACGTGGCCTCCGAACCATGGGAAGTATAAACACTCCTAATCCAGAGAAAATTTACTAGGCAGTATACCTCGCTGGTTTGCCATTACCTCGCGAGGGAGAGCGGTCGTTAAAAATCCGATGTTCCGGTACTGAGAATTTAACCCAGGACCTTCAACGTAGACGTCTAACGCGGTAACCTCTAGCCCATGGCCGATTCTATTGGTACTATATAATTAAACAAACGAACTTCAATTATACAGGGTAGTCCTGAAATACGAGGGAGCGAGCGAGCCCTCCGCGCCAAAACAAGAAAAATGTCTCGTTGCAGAGTTACAGCATTCTATCTTTCACATTGTTTTGTTCGTCTTATTTATGACAACATAATCTTATTCGTTGTGCAAAAGTACCCCAAAAAGTTACTCTTGTTAAAAATAGATAAATTCAACCGTTTTCAAGATAATTTAATTATTATAAAAAATCGAGTAACTGTGAAAATTTGGAAATGTTGTACTATATTGATTAAATTCGTAGCATAGATTCAATAGAACAAGACAATAAAAAAAACGCATATGAACATTTGTCCACAAACGCCTAGAATTCAAGGTTTGTTTGAAGCTTTCACAGGCCTCACAGGCCCATCGCTTTTGGTGTGAGACAAGGCTAAGTTAGTTTGTGCAATGCACAACAGGGCCCGACTCTGCGGGTTACCGTGTTGGTGCGTAACCATGCTTAACCTGCCTGATGTGTGGTGTATTTTTGTGTATATCATCATATTACTCCTCTAGTGCGATCGTAACATGAGGAGTGCCATTAATTTGATCCCCAATGGCTAATTGAGACCGGGATCCAGTACCGATCACTTAGGGAATTAGAAAAATTTCTTACTCTGGGGAGATTCGAACCGGGAAGCGCTTGGACTATTACATCCAAAGCTTGGCTCTCTACCACTAAGCCATCTCCGCCCTTAGAATTCAAGGTACACAACCTATTTGGTGTTAATAAGTAAGATGATGTTTAGATAAAACATTTGTTGGGTTGTACCGTATTTTGGTATGGAGAACTCTCCCCCAAAGTTTGGCCAATTATTTCAGGTCCACCCTGTATAACTGACATAGTAATTAAATAAATAGCAGAAATTTAAGAAAAGTACTTATCATAACCAGTATATGGATTCGAGATTTGTGAATACAAAACGGTTATCTTATCCGCTACTTTAGAAAATCACAGAAAGCGTCAAGCTTGTTTTGGTATTATAAATACATTTTTAAATGTTTACTTATTTGAAAGATGTTTTTTCGATGGCATTAATAATTACTGATACCAATAATACTTTTCGTATTCCTAGCCACAGTATTTTAGAACCGTACAATCTTAAGCAATTTGTCTATACTTCAGGTAACCATGGAAACCCTGTATATGTTCCCCAATTAATTATTTTGTTAATAACTGATAATAGTGATACGTTTTAAATCAAATATTTGAGATACAAAATATTTAAAAAAAATTTAATTATGTAAACATTTTGTCGATACTTTAGTTAACTTTGGAAACCACCCTGTATATGTTTTACAATTATCTGATTTCTGTAATTTTTGTTTGCAGTCGTACAGTTACTTAAGGAACTGGGGTTGCAAGTTCTTGTGGTTTTACCTAAAAGTCTCTGCATTTCAAGTCTCTACATGTATGTATGTCTTACTAAAGTTTGGTTCTAAAATCTCTTTTGAACTTGCGGTATTTAAAGGTCGAAAAAGTAAGTACATTTTTGAGTATAATCGGGTATCTCGAGAAAAACCGGGGATAGTAACTTTACTGGAGAAAATTCTGTTTACATAAATTCCTTTATTCGGAAAATCTCCCATTACTAATTCTGTCGTTAAAAGATCTGCAAGTAAAAAACATAGCGCTGTAATGCTTGAGCCTACCGTTAAAGACACCTTCAGCAAAAACATCCCGTTGTTAAGAAATATCATTGTAAAGAATCCCATTGTAAAAAATTCCCCCTGGTTAAACATCCATCGGTTATAATTTCGCTATTTAACAAATATTTTTTCTAGTTGTGAGATTACTTGTGAGATTCTTTACGGGCTAGATTTGTAAGAACCAAGTGTTTGTGTTTCGCTGTTTAATGTTTAATATGCGTTTTGCTTTTCTGAAAGAATTTTTAAAAACGAAAATATTTTCCCCTAGAAATATGCTATAGGGCTGATTTTTGATGAGGGGTTTTCCCCTTTAAAGGGAAATATTACCCGCTGTATTACTTTAGTGGTAGTTACCTAATTTTAAAGAGACGAATTGATTTATTATAATAAACATTCTCCAAATTTAAACTTTTGTTAAATTAAAACTGACCACTCTATACTTCGTTAGGCGTTATTTTACGTAACATTTGTAATCAAAAATAGAACGGATTCGTGGCAGTCTTTACTTTTTAACCACTCATTTTTTACAGAAACTGTATGTATCTTAATAAATTTCATGGAGAGTCATACATACAGGGAAAGTACAGGTAGAATTATTCAAATTTCCTCCTTGAGCTGAAAAGCACATCTGTCACAGGGTATACACGAAGACTTCCCGGATTCTAAAACTGAGTGGTATTTAACCTTTTGATATTTAATGATACTGTTGATGTTCAAATCTATCAGCTGTACAGTTTATCACCCTGTAGATGCAATTATGTAGTTCCTTGCTGGCTGCGTTCGAGTATATTTGTATTTCTAATAGGAATGTTGATAATTAATTTATTGAGCCGTAAATGAATTGATAATTGTTTTATTTATTTATCCCTTTTTGTGGTGTACGATTGTTTTTGTAGTTCAAGGTATGTGGGATATTGTAGAACCTAATCCCACTCATTCTCTTACGCAAAATGAACCGTAGTTTTCCCCTCGGACTACTTATAAAGATATTCTCATGACGTCACGCACGCACGTCTATTTTCGTCTGAAACTTGCTTTATAATTACTGTTGAAAGGGAATCCTCAGAGCCGGCTATATTAAATTTGTAACAACTTGGGTATCGTCAAATGAAAAGTTGATTAAAGCTGTCCTGGAGCATAGCTGCGCTTGAAAGATCTTTAGCAGCTCTTTGAAGAAAAAATAATTTACTACGATGGGCTTTAGAAACCGAATACTATTATTTATTCTACGTGCCTACCATGAAATGAAGCTACATGTATTTCCATAAGCGTGAAGGTCATCTTGAAATATTTCCGGACGTAGAATTTTCTATTCAGCACGGCGCTGGGAATCGGGAATCCAGTGAAGCGAGAAACGTATTGGATATATCCTCTGCTCTACTGCCTAACTAAACGGTATAGAAGATTTTCCAGTAAACAAATAAATATTCCCATGGAACATTGCCGAGCGGAAGTAATCAAGGCCAAGGAAATGTAGCCAAAAATGAAAAAATAACGGAGAAGCTTCGCTTTAGTTTTTTTGTGATTTTCAACTTCAAGAAGTGGTTTTTTTTTTGTAACGTAATTTTTCACAGTAAGACAATTGAGTTGATTGTTTATTCCTACTGTAAACGTTTTTACAGAGCTGATAAGTTATTTAAAGATAATTGATTGAATGTTTTGATGCAGATAATGAGTTGGAAAGACTACAACGAAAATGGTGGCAGCGCCTGCAGCATACTAAAAGAGATTTGAAAAGTAAATCAGGTTTAGGATATAAGACTATCTCTTTGAAGTTTATTGTTGTTTAACTTAATTTAAGCCGTGGAAAGCCGCTTTTCTTTCTGAAGAAATCGTGTAGGTTTAAACCTAGAAAGTACTTATGGAGCAGAAAAAATATTCTGCTGTCCACTATACACAATTTTCTAATCCGGGTGGAGGAGAAGCACGAAGTAGAGAAAAGCAACTTTTCCTACCACTGCTACCATTTTTGCTTAGTTTTCCTGCTGTGTTGTTTATTGTATATCATTAATACCCGAATTACTTGTAAATCCATGGATTTATTTCGATCAAAACATGTGAATTACAAGACGTTTGCCAAATACTGTAAAACCACCGTTTTATTGCTAGCACTAACGTCTTTGCATAACAGAATAATTGTTGGCATAAAAATTTGATTGCGAAGCTTATTTTTTCTTAACCGGGAAAGTTACAAGGTTTGTTGATGAGATGTTTCAGTGAACTGGAATTCAAAAACAACAGATTGTGTCATCGGTAGTAAATCCCGAAAAAGCTGCATATAAAAAACCCATAAATTCTTGGAGCCGGTTGAAAAATAAACGACCTGGGATCTGTATTTCGGTCACTATTCAATTTTCGCTATCGGCCGTTTCTTCTTTTATAGATCTTATCGGTTACGTTTCCCAATTGTATTACGATAAGCTCGCAGTTGTTATGTAAAGCTCAAGTCGTATGAAACAGTTCCAGATTCCAAGATGAAAGATTAGATTTTGTAATATTTATAAAAGATGTGCGAGTAATAAATAGGGCAGTGGCTGAGCTCTCGTCATTCAGACATAGCAGTAGGCGCGAATATCGACCGTGCTTCGCTATTTATAAACGACCTGTTTATTCCTTGGCCGCTTCCAGGGCCGCATTTCAGATATCGGGCGATAACTTTAAAGGAAGTGCACTAGACGCGGGAAATCGCCGATAAAGGCGGTCTTAGTATTTTTCTACCAATATCCGAAACGTGAGTGGCTGCACGAGCCTTGGATAGAAATATGAGCAAAAAGCTGAAAAGAGCTTTACGAAATACCTTTGGAAGAGTTTCGAAAAGTAGCACACAGCTCCCAAATCCTACAAGAATACTTCAATGGAATGGAAGTGCTATTCAAAGAAAGTTATTTAATTTTCCAACTGAGAGAGCGTGAGTCATTGCTCACATTTGTTTACCACAGTATCACAAGTTCAAAAATTTCCTTGTCATTGTGTAGGTGGTTTATGTTAACGTATTGGAATATTGGAAAATCGCCAGAAGTGGGATGTCATATGTCATTTTTAACTATAAGTTCATAATATCGGTATTTAACCTTTTGCTAAGTTCACGTTCATACTATAGCTCTTGATAGAAATCTATTTTTGGCGTTTTGGATCATTTTGTTTTTGAACTTTAAGAGGTGATGAAGTCGCACCAAGAGCAACGCGATCGATAGCATAATTATATTTATAGAAGTGGAACATGATCGATCTGAGGAATAACCTTTTAGAAAGGAAATTGACACAGCAGTTTGTCTTCGAGCTGTCGTCGCATTAAACTAAAATCGTTCATAATATCGGAAAGACTTTTCCTTGTACTTAGGACTAATTAATGTAACTAGTTGAAAAAGAAAAATACGCCATCATCCTGAAAAAAAGTGGTTGTTACTACCTAGTTGGGCTTCACCAGGAAGCAGTTAATAAGATGTTGTGATTTAAACCAAGGGTAAGAGAAAACTTCAACAAAACTCAGAGTGTTAAATTAATCCTTAAACCTAAAATCAACATACCGCACTAATTAATGCAGACTTAGTGTCTAAAGTTAAATCAATATTGCCCTAGAAAAGGTTAATATTTGAAAACTACGTTAATTGAGTTTTCCTTGCGGTGAATTATGAAAAGTGGAGCAGCCATAATTATAATAATGGTAAGCACATTATTATGACAATTTTCAAACTTCCAATGTATGTAATTCTTTTGTATTTAAAACAAATACAAATAGCTATGTATTGACTATATAACATATTTCGTATAAAATGCAACATAAGAATATTATCCGTCTAGGACAAGATGCCGCAGCCAATTCGTCCCGGTGGTTTGTACATAACCAACAAGTCTGCGCCAACTAGCAGCTTACTTCAATTTGTGTTTTATTTATATATAACACCATTCAGACGTATTTCAAGGAAAAGCTAATCAAATAAAATTATATTAAAAGACAAAAATAATTCATATGTCAAATATAGGCCTATAAAATTCAATTTTAGACAATGATATACATACAAATGTATGGGTGTTAGTTATTTCATATTTGCACTTATCAAAGCTTTATTAGACGATATTTTTATTTAAGTTATTCTTAGGTACTTATTTAATACAAAACACTTGTAAAATTCACTTTTCCATAAATGAATCAACTAGGAACGATTTGGTGTAGCGGCCATTTCGTGTGTTGACTTTTGGTCTGGTGGCAATTTAGACTAACACGAATTTGGCCTAGCGCTAATATGTTAATCGATTGTCGACGGTAGCAAACAGGAGTAATGAGTTTCTACGGCGATAAACCTCATAGTATACATTTCGTTCTTGAATCTTGTTCCATGTTGAACCGTTTTCTGTGTTTTGTTAAGATATTTGTACCAATAGGATGAATATACCTCGGTTTCTTTCCGGTGTTATCATACACTCAACGTTCACGAAGAGAGGTCGCAGGTTAAGGATGGTTTTCAGGGTTTCTTAAATATTGCGTCATATTAAGGTAGTAGATAAACTCTATAGCTATAGCAAACCGAAAAAAAAGACCTGCAAACATAATTTTATTAGCTTTTTCGAAGAGAAATTAAAATGATTGTTGTTGCTACCGTAGATAAGGTGTAATAAACTGTTATCACATACAACACGAGGCGCACTGTTTATTTTAGTTGATTACGTATAAAATAAAGAAAGATCAACACAATGTTTGTTTAATTGATGAAGATTTCATTTGTCCTTCGGGTTAAGTTGACAATTATGAGTTTTTTTCTTTCTTATAATGTAAATTAGATGTAAATCCTATGAACTAGCGAAATGTCTTACAATATTCCTTCTAATTTTATAAATAGCTTATATATTTTTGTATCCCCTTATAATGAATGTAAGAAAATATTGATTTGGCCAAAAAATTGTCTATAGATTTTAAAAGAAGTGTTCGTATTGCTGCTATGTAGGTATGTAGTTATGTGTATGTGTGAAAATTATTTTAAGTATTGATTAAAGTCGAGTGTATTTTTACAGAACTCTTTAGGTTAGAAATTTAGTGAGAATCATTTCAATTTTTAGAGACATATTTCTTGAAAATAGCTCTTAAGTGTTTTGGTTGCATTGAGTGTGTTGGTGGAAGCCAAAAGACCTAGAGTAGTATAGTTTTTTAAGAATTCAGAAGTTCGTTTATATGGTTTATAGCAATTGTTTTCATTTCATTCTTTAACCAGATCTGTCGAGACGCATGGTTGTCTAGGTGTTAATACCATTAATAAATAAAAAATAGTTGAAAATGGCACGATTGTAAATATTGAAGTTGTATGTGGAGGTACAGCCACTTTCGTTATTCCCATATAATCACACACGTTCTAGTAACTTTACCTTCAGGTGTATGATTTCGTTCACCACTACGTGGTTATCGCAAGTCATGACCTATTAGCTCGGCTATTATAAAATATTTAAATAAATATAAATAATTAAAACACCACGCCTTGTGAGTATTGTGATTTGAGAAGAAGTCCCACTGAAACCTTATGGCAACTCTTGCAGAATCTAACCATTTAAAAATGCAGCATTATCATTATAATTTCTGAAAGAATATATGCCATGAATGAAAAAAATTGAGGTATTGCATACTTATTCAAAACTAACGTACCTACCCTAATGCAGAAAATATATTACTTTCATTGATCTTCTCGAACGAAGGTTTTGATTGTTGACCATACCGTGTTGATGGTAAAATAATTTTTTTAATGGGTTTGCAATATTAAGGAATGTACACAAAACAAAAGTGTGGCCGGTAAACATAATGTATGTCTGAATGAAGTCTAGACATGCTATTTAAGGTGACTTACCCTTACGAGAAGCCGTAATGATTGTATTGTGGAAGACCGTTGGTTTAACGCAAAGATTGAGCTGGAGCTGCTTGATGTTAAGCTGTACCTTGGAAATTACTAGTTACTGGAACAATACCCATTTACAGATTAAATAGAATTTGAATCATTAGGCGGTACAGTTTTCAATCCAATATAAATGTGAAGAGAACACAAAAATGGGCATTTGAAGAATAAACTGTTGTTTGGTGCCTAGGGGATTTACGAAGGAATTGGTATTGATTTCAACCCTTAATCAGAAATATGTAGCTGAGTTGATGATACTTCCTTAGTTTCTACAGGTTGCAGTTCCCTTAAGCTATTTGCCTTGTTTGTAGTTGACTTGTCTTAGATACAGCTTGCTTTGGAAATTTGCACGGGGTTGCGTATGAAATATCAATAAATAATCCATAAGTGGTATTATTTCAAATAAATACATCAGAATTGGTCAAACTACGTTGCTAAGAACTCTCAATTAGAGCCACAAATTTGTCTACTGGAACACTCTGAACCAGCCCCAAAGTTCCCATTCTTTTATTGGCGCTAATTCTTGGCTGGATATCTCGAGGGGGGACAAAGTATCGATTGTAAACTGTTGCTACCTAAAATTCCTAACGTGCCTACTAAAATATATTCCGACCACCATGAAAATAAGAACACGGATCGAAATGTGGGACGCATGTGTAGTGCGCGCTCGCACAGATGACGAGAGCGAAACGGTGTGTGCGTGGCGTTTCCACGTGGTAGGAGTGAAAGAGAAAATGCGAAGAAGTGCGTAGGAAAGCTATCAGTGCGTACAGCTGCGTGGGTGCGTTATTCGGAGGGACGAAAGGGAAAAGGCCCACAACGATCCAAACAGCCCGGCCTGCAGCTCGATGCGTTGCTGCACCATCTGACCCAATTGTTCCCCTCCAAAAGCTGGCTCTATATCTGTATCTTGTGCAATGCCATCGGCAAGATAAAAGATACACGAGGGCTGTAGTCGATATCCGATTTGCTTTTGGAAGCTCCTGCTGTTTGCAAAAGCCGTTGTAATTAAATCGAAGTGCTGCTAGCGTCGGTTGTTGGTTTTTCCCAAACCCTCGATAATTGGTGGACGTTTGCGTGGGTGGAAAAGTGTAGGCCTTGAACGTCCAGATAATTTCTGTTCGCCGCTTCCTCAAATTCCTTTGTAAATACATTCCGGCACATATTTCAGAATTTCAGCAGCACTGCGCGTTTGAAAGTAGATCTTCCAGCTTTCTTCATTTCTTTTCACAGATATCATCTTATATCTTGGTATAACAAATTTCGTTTAATTCAGAAAGCTGTTGGTGAAGAAGTCAGCATGGCTGGATTAGAAAATCTGAAGAGGGTTCGTTTCAGATTCCTATCAATTTGGGTTATATCCACCAACAAAAAGGGTTCACACAGTAGCACGAACACTTGGATTGTATTCATACACCGTTGGGCTAATTTCGGCTGGCCGTTGTTGAAAGTGCATGCAAGCAGTAATTTACTACATGGTATTTCCAGTTGCTAGTTTTTTTATATTTCATTCGTATTGTCAGCAGAACCAATATCATTGAATGCAAAATAGAGACGTATTTTATTGAACTCCTTCATAGACGAAGAATTGTATGTAACTATAACTATTTTCTCTCTTAATAACTTAATCACACATTAATAAACATCATAAATATGAAAAAAAGCTTTGTATTAATGTATTTTTTAAATGGGCCTTTATTTAATGTACCATATAATTAACGTTAAAGCAATCTAAATACCTTGGAGGTTAGGTTTTAATTGCTTTTTCAATGTATTTGGATTATGCATACAATACTGCCACGTGTGTTGGAAAAAGACGAACCGCCTTGGATATTCTAATTTTTTACAATGATTTTGTTCAATGAAATGATGGACAGTATCAGATTTTTAAGCCTGAAATCTCCGTTCAAAACTGGCGTCTATGGAATTTCGCGAAGTACTGCGAAAACAACATTATGAAGGTTCTTGCTTTTAGGAATAAAATGATTTTTACAACCATTTATAATTTTCATTGCTTAACCTTTTTAATCCTTTGAAGGTCACTCTGCCATTTACTATGCTAGAAATATGATATGTACAACAGTGCCAAGTGGTGATCTTGAATATGATATATTTCACTTTTGTTGTCATTTTTATGTTTGCAATTATTGTTTTGAAAAGGGCTTAGGAAATGATTAGCTTTGGGAAGTTATAATCGAAGTTTAGGAAATTTTCATGTAAAATTTCAAAAATATAACTTGAAGCATTCGCCTTAATTTAATTTAGTTTTAAAAACGTATTATTTTTACTGAATACCGAAAAACACTTATTATTGAAAAGTGTTGACTCTAAAAAAGACTTGTTTCAATGCTATTACACCCCTCAACAGTACTCATTTTAAACTGTGACTTACGAGCTTATACTTTTGTTTTGTTTTTAGAAACTAAGTATGTGGGGTTTGGAATTATTGTACTGAAAAAGGCCCATAAAATGATTTCAAAAATTTATATTGATGTAAACGGCGATTTTTTTTATACGATACTGTATAAAGCAAGTGTTATACAGTTTTCATAATGTACACCAATGTAAGCTTGAGAACTTCTTTTCTTAGTTGATACCTGAAAGTACTTCATTATCGAACGGTGATTTTGGAAAATACTTTGACCTTGCTAATACGTATTTCAAGGTCATTGAATTTATATTGAACATGGAATATTTTTTATGCTATACTGGCAAAATATAGTATTTTAGAGTTCATCAATTTAAGCTTAAGAACTATTTTTCCTACTCGATATCTAAAACCGCTTCATTATTGAACGGGGATTATGGAAAATATTTCGAATTTTGCTAATATTTATGTCAAGGTCACTGGGTGTTCTACTAAACTTTCTGTAACAGGGGTGATCGTACACGTGAGAGGCTCCACGTTTTCTAAAAATTTAATAGTATCTGGAATGAAAGGCCTCGGAAATTACTAGTTTTGACAAGTCATTTGAGAAACGAGTTATACACTTTACTGAATTTTCATGCGATATTGAACGAATGAATGCAATTTTGGGCAGCTTTCATTTAAATACACTTTAACCTTGTGAGCTAATTTGGTACGGGATACCTAAACACATTTAAATTGATGAACGGCGTTTTAGGTCCTAATTTCGCTTTTTTTATATTTATTTCAAGGTCATTGCTTTGCACCAGCGTTGACCTTGAAAGTGTACTCTCTCACGTTTTTATATGCCAAATACTGTAATGTTTGGAGTTATTATACTTAAGAGCCCAGAAATTGCAGCCTTGACAGTTTATGAACTCTTCATACGGTATAAAAAATAAATAGAAATATAAAATACTTTGCTCAAGGAACAGTTTAACATTAACTATTTTTCCTGCACAATATAATATCGTCTTCAGTTATTGTAAGGTGATTTTAAGAAGTAATTTGGTTTTGATAATCCATATTTCAAGGTCATTGCGTGATTTACAATTCTAGGTTAGGAAGTGGTAACTGTTAGGGTATACTTTTTCGGGTTTCTACAAGAATTTGACATTATTAGTTTGTAAAGGTCCTAAAAATAAGTGATCTTGGAAGGTCACTAGGAGGATTAATATTAAAAATTAGGAAATTTTCATGTGATTCTGTGAAAATGCAATATTAAATAGCTGAGATTTATGACAATAATTTCAGAACTTTCAGAAGTATTTTGACCTTGCTAGTATTAACTTCAAGTGCTCCAATGTGTCAGTTAGCTAGTATTAACTTCAAGTGCTCCAATGTGTCAGTTAAAATGTGTGACCTTGAGAAATATATTTTTATGTTTTCGGGTAATTTTGGGATTTTTCTTTGTATCAACAATATTTTAAAAGTAATTAGAAGATGTGGTGTACAATAAAGCGTTGGTGAATTTTGTACCGAGTGTTGCCAAAATGAAATTCTTAATTTAAGGAATTTTGGCAATAAAACCGTAAGTTTCTAAATGAAATCCCCGGTTAAAGTTGGTGCTTGTTGGTTGCATTTCCGTCAGACGATGCTGTTTAATTTTTGAAAGTGAAACGCGGTCGTTTTGGATTTTGTACATTAACAGCGTAACTGCAGATTCCATCTTGAATAGAATTTTTATGGCTGTATGTATTTGATTTTAGTTTTATTGGCATATTAAACACGAAAATGTAATTATTTTTAGTATTCCATACAATTTGCAGCTTAGGCACGTACTCGAATTACATTTGCCATTTACAGCGCTTGATCGCATAAATGAATTAACTCTGGTGGAATGAACGTACATCATAATGTTGACCAATTTGAGGCCATTACGGTACGGTGTCAGTAGTAGTGGGCGGTGTTTAAAAAGTTAAAAAGTTTGCCGAATGAATTGAAAGTATTGACGTAATTGTCGGCTTTTAATGCTTTATGTTTTCCGTTTGGATTCCGTTTCAATACATTTGGATCCTTTTAATATTTATAGGGGTATTACATTGCATTTTTTACGTTTTGATGAATTTCAAGTGGTGACGATTAAAATTTTAAATCAAAAGAGCGGGAATCCGTTTTAAATTCTCAATTTTTAACTCTAAAAGAGGTCTTGTATTCAGAATTCACGGTATCAACACTTCTGGAAGACCTAGAGCAAATACTCTTACGCAATAGGGCGCCCACTTCTGAATTCAATAGCCAGTAAACAATAAAGCACGCACATGGGGAAGCTCCAATAAAGCAGTAATAGAAGCTGTACGAAAATAACCTATGTCAATGATGTTTGGAATGGAAGTTACCGAAAACGCTTGTTTGGTTCTACTTGTTCAGAAGACCGAAACTTGATATGCTTTCAACAGATCGATCGCTGGCTATCCAATTACTTACCAACAGTAATTTGTGCTAGTTTTTTTTTTGAAAAGTTTGACAAGGGTTAAGGAAAGTAAAACCTGACAAAAATGTTAAATCCCTACTTGTGTTTTATAGTTCTTTCTGTTATGCAAACTAAATGTCGAAGCAGCATATGTAGTGTAATGAAAAATTAAAATGGAAATCAGCCGATTGAATGATGGCTTGTGGGTAGAACTAACAATTTTACAACAACAACAACAACAAAATGATTGTGCTATTTTTACAGTGTTGATTTTGCATGGAATGTTCCGAGCTCTTCCCTTATAACGTATTCCTCGGCTATCAGGACTAAGACTTGAGCTCCCAACCTAGCCTCGGTTAAAATGAACCCGACTATAATGGCAGGTACCTATAATGGATTAAACAGTGTGGTCGCGACGAGTCCATTATAACGGAATAATACTGCATTTTGTGACGAATTAAAAATAACAACAGAAATAATAAATGCTATGGAAAAATATCATTATAGGAACATGAGATGCGAGTATCCGAAAAAGTTGTTTGATTATTATACTATCGAAACGATTAGTACTTTGCTAATTGGCAGTATGGTAGGTGCTAATGTTTCTAAGTGAATTTTTTTCCTGTTTTTAAAATCGTAAACGTGATTAGCAATACGATAAACACGTTTGGATAGAACAACTATTACCCAAGACTTTTATTATTGTCTAAAGCTTCTAAATCATTGTGTTTTAATTAAGTGTATTCGTTTCTTAGGAACATTTTAAAGATACTTTTAAATATCAATATCCGGGATATTATAAGTATACTATATAACAGAACTGTAATAATTCGTTTCTGTAGGAAGACCTTAAAAATTCTTTTATATATAAAATATCTTGAAGATTTTAAATTTACGTAACGTCTGTAACAAATTAATAACAATTGGTTTCTTTAGAGATACTTTTTGTATATAAACTATCGGGGATATTATAAATTTACTGATCTATATAACAAAACTGGAAGAATTCGTTTCGTTAAGAAGATCGTAGAGATAGTTTTATACAAACTGACCGGCAAAAAAACCGGCCACCGAAAATATGATATAAACTTCCCGTTAACCGACTGCGTTATAACGAAATAGGGAGGTAAACTGATTTTTCTTCATTATTAATGCTTATTCTGTTCCAAAGTTCTCAAATTTTAACAGATTTTCTTCTCAATAACATTAACATGTTTCCGTAAATCACATACGTAGCAATAGACTGTAATTATTTATTTATGATACAATTTAAGTAGGCCGGTGTGCTGCTGGAATTGAGTTTGACACATAATAAAAGTTTTCACCCGACAACAATGCCGTTAACTATTGCGGAAGTAGCTCAAATTGTTGCTTTGATTCAGGATGGTCGTAGTAAGCGCTATGTGTTGCGTACGTTGGGAATACCTCGTCCTACCATTCAGGATACCTGGAATCGGTTTGTGGAGACTGGTAGCTTCGTGAGGCGAGCAGGATCCGCAAGAAAAAGAGCGACTGATGCGGCTGATGATCGTTTCGTTGTGCTCAACACACTAAGGGATCACAGATCAACAGCGGTTCAACTTCAACATCGCTCGCTAACAGCGCGAGGGGTTGAAATCAGCGATCAGGCTTGTAGAAAATGGTTTAACGTACAGGAGACCTGCGACAGGACCGCAATTACTACCTAGGCATCGAAGAGCACGTCTTCAGTTTGCACGATTACATGCAAATTGGACTCTTCGGCAATGGAGTGAAGTTCGCTTTACTGATGAGTCGCGCTTTTGTCTGAGATCACCTGATGGTCGAGAAAGGGTGTGGAGAAGACGAAACGAACGATATACAGACTGCACCATCTCTGAACGGGTATCTTTCCAAGGAGGTTCTGTGAAGGTGTGGGCAGGTATTTCCACGGAAGCACATACCGACCTCATATTTGTTGAAGATGGTGCTTTAAATGCTCATAGATATGTGGAAGAGGTTCTTCAAGAAGCTGTCATCCCATTTTCGTATTTTATTGGAGATGGCTTCGTTATAATGCATGGCAATGTCAGTACACACGTTGAAGGAATTGTAAATGCATACCTGGATGAAGTCGGCGTTCGAAGACTTGATTGGCCAGCATGCAGCCCGAATATTACTCCGATTGAACATCTTTGGGATCAACTACAGAGGCGTGTGCGTCGTCGTCCAGCCATGCCAGAGACTCTTCAAAAGCTACGATTGGCCCTTCAAGAAGAATTTAAAGCAATTCCTCAAGTTTACTTAACTAACGGCGGTTGAATGATGTAACTCGGGAGGAGGGCATACACGCTATTAACAATCACCAGGAAATCCATTAAAAATAGCTACCTTAAGTTTTTATACTTAAGAAAAAAATCGTATTTGCACTATTTCTGTTACTTTTTCAAATTAAAATATTTCTGTACTAATTTATTCTTTATTTTATCTAATATGTACATCCTGTATCAACAATGAATGCTTTTTCAACCTAATACTAATCTCTAGTTAAATAGATGAATTTTTAAGTGGTTTTACGAAATATTTCAACGTGGCCCGTTTTTTTTTTGCCGGTCAATGTATAAAATATCTGGGATACTATAAATTACATAACGTATATAACAAAACTAGAAGAATATTTGTATCTTTTGGCAGATCGTAGAGATAGTTTTATACAGGGTTGGGATAAAGTATGGAACCAAGTAAATATCTTTTAAACGAAAAGAACGATATTTATGAGAATTTGCAGGCAAGTGCAATGGAACAAAATGCATCTGATGTAAATTTGTTTGTTAATAATATACTTCCGGTTTAACCGGA